>LPNX010718556.1:79352-111877 GCA_001517045.1 Pseudotsuga menziesii | reverse complement strand
AATGCAGCCAAAGCATTTATTACTCTGCTGCATGAAATATCTTTTATCAATATAATAATAAAAGATCTTTTATCAATATTATTATAATAATAATAATAAGTGTGTCATCCAAGGGTTCACAATGCTACAGCCAAAGCATTTATTACTCTGCTGCATGTTTAATATTGTTCTCCGTTTTGCAAATCCACCCATTACGAAAAGCATTTGTTTCGTGTGGAAAGTACGGTCTATAGTTAAAAGGGTTTTGACAATGAAACCCTACATACTAACACTTTCACACGGCCATTCAATGCGGTTGACATGCAGACAAAATCGAAGATTAGAAAGCCATGCCTATTTTTGGTATTGGGAGTACATTTCCCACAGGTAATGTATTTCAACCAAATTTCAATCGAGGCATTGGGAGCCAATTATCAATATCAAGGCATTGGGAGCAATCTTATACAATTATCAATATGTAGTTTGCAGTAGCTCATTTAAAAGATTTAATAATTGTTTTAACAATGAAATATTATATTTATTCATAGTTCATTTAAAAGATTGAATAATTGTTTTAACAATGAAATTTTATATTTTATTCATAGGGTTATTTGATGCCATTGGTATGTAGAAAAAATCTAAGATCAGGAAGTAATGCCTAATTTTTGGTATTGTAAGCACATTTTTCACATATAATGTATTTCAAGATATTAGAAACAATAATATAATAATATAAGACCATTAATATTTAATATAGATAGCTCATTTAACCCATTTAATGCTGCTGCTAAGCTAATATCAGCTATCAAATTTTAACATCCCAACACACTAATTAAATAAACTGCCCAACTAAATAATTTTCACCGTCGTATAAAGTGTTTACTTACACTTAAATATTATAAGCAACCACTATTATAAGCAATACTGCTGGATAGAACCGTTTTAATATTCCCATGCGTAATCCTATGTATAAAAGTTGGGGAGGACGAACACTAAGATGAAATAAACCTGCTAAAGAAGCTATTCCTCCCGGACCAAAAGGATCAAAACCTTCACATTCAGCATAAAATGCCTAAAAACCCATTCCATATAATAGAAGTGTTTAGAGCCAATAAAATGCCTAAAAACCCATTCCATATAATAGAAGTGTTTAGAGCCAAGTATTCTCCTTTTTTTTAAGCCAATCAAATACATTAAACAGTTTTTAATGTATTTCGACTTAATTTCACAGATCCAAATAACATTACCGGTTAAGACCCTCCATAAATTTTTTAATCTTAACGTGTTTTCTTTTCGTATGGCATGTGAATACGTTACGGTGAATGTGACAGTTTCCATGTTGTGCTATGAATATGTGCTCAAGTGATAAAGGCAAATTCATATTTTCATTCAACGATAACCTCTTTAACGTATTTCTTAAATATGTTTAGTCATGAGACATAAAATATTTTAAAGCATGTGTGGACATATACGTGAATATGTAAGAAGCCATTCCATGAGTGGAGGCTAATGTGCACGTGAGTCATGGAAAGCTATTTTAAAGATCCAAAGTCAAAGTTAAGTCATGAGACATGTGAAATCATTAAAGTAGACTTGAGAGAAAAGTCTACAAGTTGGTGTAAAAAGCTAGAAAATTTGGTGTATAAGGGAAAGAGAGAAAAGTTTACAAGTTGTTATAAAATAAAAGGAGAGTCAAGTCTTAGTAGTCTTTTTATGTTTGTGAAGTATGTTAAGTTGAGTAAGGCAAGTCAAGCCAGCATTAATGACAAAAGTTGAAGTGTGTTAAAGTCTAGTTTATGTTAAATTATGCAACTAGATTGTCAAAGTTAATCAAGTTTATGTTGTGTAAAATTGTGGCATTGGTGTGTTAATTAAGTTTTCCAAACCAAGGTCATAGGTCTCTAGTTGGATGGAGATGTCCCTTTAACAAGAAATATATGTACGTGAGAAATTGGATGACAGAAGACTACATTGTATGGCAAAAGGCAGAGCAAAAAGACTCCATAGGTAAAGCAAAAAGGTATGCATGGTGCTGCAAAGTAAATGGGAATATGTAAAGTACTGGCATTTTGAGACTTGTATGTTGGGCATATTTATTGGGACCAAATAGTAATGGTCATCTTGATGTTGTTAAGCATTTTGAAAGCTTGGTGTACCTAATCTAATGATGCATATGTGATGTAAAGGGTGCATGATCGGTTGTACCCGACACCCTAGATTTTTTTGGTCTAAATTCATAAAGCCTAGCTATAGAATAGTTGCATTCCCTAGGTTGGTGTAAGCCATGTTCATATTGTTCAGGCATACATGTTGCCGAATCACACAAAGTATCCTCTTATGCAAAGAGAGGATGTGGCATCAAACTGTGGAATTAATCACTGTGAGAGGTACGGGGGTGACAAGTGTACATTTATGCTAGCTTGATGTTGGATTGAAGAAGATGAATGCTCGATTGAAGGGCTAAGTATGATTTAATCTCAAATTCATATGTTGGGACCAAGTTATGTTCAAGGGAGGAGTTTAGCATGTTGATGAACCACATAAGTTAAAGGATTTCCTAGAGAACTGGTGGATACAGTGGCTGGAAACCCATGTATTCTGGTAGATGGATTCCTTTTTATATGGATATCGACAAACAGTTTGTGTAGGTACATAAAGATAGAGCAGAAAGTTCAAAGATGAAGCTTGATAATGAAGAAATCCCAAGACAATACAACAAAGAATGAAGACCAAGATGAAGATCCAATTGGTGACATAAGATGAAGACATAACGAAAGTGGAGACAAAGATGGAAATAAGACCCAGATGAAGACCGAGATAAAAGAAATCCATAACAATGACAAAGCAATACTATTATTACCTCTAATAAACATTAAGGGCGTGTTAAAACCATTATAATGGTGTAATGTTTATTAGACAATGATGGATGCATAAATCTCTAGAATAAGAAATAAATGGAGATGGTTGGCACAATAGACTGCACTAAAGAGTTGGCACAATGTTTTCTTCAACCTAACTAGGTGACAAGCCTTGGCGGACTTTGTTTCGTGAAAAGAGGCTAATCAACTCTTTTGTACTCTATATTTCTTTCATTAATAAAATGTTGCAATATAGCTTTTAGAAAAATCATAAAATAATAATAAAAATAAAATAATTAATTAATTAATTGCACCAAGAGGAGGCCAATATTGGGGAGATGTTGTAAAGTAATGTAATGATAGGCTCATAAAATAAAAAAATTATGAAAACTAATGCTTAAAAATAAATAAAGAAGTAACACTTAAACTAGAATCTATCAAGCAAAGGATCAAATGTCATAAGTTTAAGATTAAAAAATTTACAAACTAAAAAAATTGGATAGCTCTGGATGCTTAATAGATCTAAGTTTAAAATAAATATATATCAGTGTATATATTAAAAAATATAAATTTATGTTGATATTTAAGCCTAGACGTTAATGCATCAAGGCGCTTTTTAAAATATTGTTCATCCTTTGTCGTCCCTTCCGCGAAAGAAAATCTACCGCATGTTTTGCGAATAAAAATAGGTCACGTTTCACATTAGAACAGAGATAAGGTTCATTTTTCGTGTTAATGAAGTTTCAGATAAACTATGCTGTGATTTTTGCCACTCAATCAATCCATTTGTTTGTTGGAAATGTCTATGATTCTTTCGTCTTCAAAATACATGCATGGTTAGCAAATGTTTATTATGTTTTGGAAATAGTTCTAATGGAATGTAATCTATTTTATTTTTGTTTTGATGTGTAAGATTGTCGAATTGACACCGAGTTATTGATGTAAACTGGAATTATGAAGAACGATGCATCATGCATGGCTTTTCTTTATGTATAACAAATCATTTATTATCATTGTCTGTCTCTATCTATTCTCTTTTTTTTCAAAAGTTATGAATATATTTAATCTTGTAATGTACTACATTCCAAAGCATAACAATTTACTGAAGACACCACAAGAGAAAAGATCATGCCTTTTTATTTACACTTACAAATGAATGAATGCAAGGCCATTTTCAAAAAACTAATTGATTTCAGTACTAATATATATTAAAATAACATAGGATTATATGATAATTCAAACTGATGCATCCTTTCTAAGGCCCTTCCTTGAGACCACCGATCTACTTGTTTCTTTGGATGCTGGTACATTTCATATTCCTTCCTGGAAATTCAAAATTTCAACCAACCGTATGGTCATCGAAGTCAATTCCATTGGTCACACGAGTTTCCATATGCAAGATCAATGTTTGAACCAGACAGGGATCAGTCGATTGTGTTGCCTAGTCCAGTCCAATCCAGGTATCGAGAATCTTGTGATATTATTAATACAGATCAAATCGTGTTATGTAGGGTGTTAGTCTTGTCGACCAGGGAGATTTAAGGAACTTGGCTGCAAAAGTAATCGTTTTATATGCCCATCAGTTGTTGCTACCGAATGTAAGTATGGTTACCATTTCTCCTACCTAAGTATCGATTTGATTTTCTCAAGTTATATAAATATAAATTTTTACGTCGATAGAGGTATATATCTTAGAATTTTGGGGTGTAGTATCATTTATGGTTTTTCATCAATGGAATAGAATGAGACAAGTGTACTGTCCATATTGATTCTATGGGCGTCATCAAAAATTCATAATTAACCATTTAAAAAAATAAAAAATAGCTTAGTTATCATCTCATAATTAGAATTCGTGATAGTTGGAAAACTTAAACTTGAACTTCAACTATTTGATTATTAGATACAAGTATGAGCTTAACTCCATTGATGATACAACTATTATCTTAACTTCAACTCCAATCATGACTTTTAATTGAAATACAATTGCTAATATATTAAGTTTTAAATTAATTATTAGATACAACTATTAGCTTGACTCCAATGATTCTACAACTATTATCTTAATGTTAACTCTAATCACAGTTATATTGGATAACTATTATCTTAACTATTAGACACAACTATTAGCATAACTCCGATGATTCTACAACCATTATCTTAACTTCAACTCTAATTGTGGCTATATTGGATAACTATTATATAAATTATTAGATAACTATTAGGTTAACTCCAATAGTGATAAAACTATTAAATTAAATTAAATGAACACGGTAACAAAAAACTATTAGATGAACGTGTAGTTGTACTCATATGACTCCATCTCTTATCCTGAGAAGTGGACCTTCATTGCAGTGAAACCATGAACAACCAAAGTAGAGTCATGAGAACAATCAGTTAGGTAATGTGCTCGGATGGTGATAGACTCTATGCAATCTATAAATATGAATAAGAAGGGGTGAGGGTTTTCAAAAGTTTTTGTTTCGATCACGATTCGATCAGGTGGTGAGTTTAAAGCTTCCATTAAACTATGTGTAATATTAGTTTGTCTTATATATACCTCTCGGCGTATTCTCAACATATTAATCGTATTAATATGGTTGTTGCTAATAATCAAATGGGTTCAAATATGTTGGACGTCATTTATTCTATAATGTTGAATTATATATTGTATAGTTAATCATTTATGAAGGTATTGTATGCTCCCTTTGGTTGGAGTAGTTGAGGAAGCTAATGGTCACTTATAATTCAAATGATGAAAGCTATAAGGTATAATTCATGGTTGTCTGGAATAAATGGAAACTTTTGTATAGGAAGAGTTATTGCGGGAAGGATTTAAAAGTCAATCCATTATTTTATAAATCAACAATGAGAGTGTTAAATATAGATATTGATTATCACATAATGTCAACTTACCTTAGTAATTTTGTTAATTTATATGGTATTGCATACATGTGCTGAAATATAATCACCTTAGATAGATCCAAATCCAAGTCTTTATTAAGCACCGAGAGTGATCAAATCTTTTGAGGAGAAAACCTCTTCTCATTTATTGCACTCAAGGAGCTATTCAAAGATTTTGTTTTCTTAATAACGTGACATTAAAAAAGAATTGTATCTTCAACTATTTTAATATCACAACATAACAAATTCTTTAAACCTACATCGTTTATTTTATTTTTTTTGTAAGTAAGATAGACGGTCCTTCTATTTCAAATTAAAAAGAGAGTTACATAATCGTCTTGCTATAGAAACAAGGAGTCAAGCAATGGCTATGGAACCACCTGAGGAAGGTGAACAAAATGGTCCATACTGAGCATCTACACATAACTACTGCTGCCCAACTGTTGAAGGTTGACAACACATTACAATATAAGAAGTAGAAAAAAGAAGAGGAGAGACTTGTGGGGAGCATAAGAGACAAAACAAAACATATCAGTTAGAACCTCCTAAAGGATTCAACCTCATCCTCTAAGGATTTGCTAGAGCTCACATCCTTATCATCCTTGTTTACTCTGCTGAAAGGGGGTTCAAAGAGTTGGATGAGACTTTTCATGTGAATTAGCCATTTCTCTGCGCCCTCTTTGAAGGTGCCGACCGTGAGGTTCACACACTCTCTAAAGCTTTCTCTTTCCCTCATTGACTCGGCCAGGATAAACTTCAGACTCCAATAGTTGGACATGGCGATATCATGCCCGAGTCTGAGTTTGAATTCACCAAAAATTTCATCCTCCATGGCTACAATTGAATTGCGAATGTGGGTAGGGGCCTCTTTTTGGAGGAGGGCTTCCCAGTCAACCTCCTAACCTCTAGATCCATCCGAAGTCATATTCCTGGCGTGTTAGTGTTGGAGTCTATGCTCAAGCTCATCTAAGGCGTGTTGGTGCTGAGGCACACTGTTCCTGGACTCCATGCATAAGGTTCGCACCTCCGAGATCGAGGATTCAAGAATTAATAACCCCCGTCTGAGACAATGACGGAGCGTAATGTTTCCTGGGAATGGCTTGACAGGAAGACGCTTCATCGTCGTATTCTTATAGCTCGCACTTAGGAGTTTGTGAGAAACTTTATGAATGTCAGGCTTGTTTCCATGAATCTCCAGCAAGCTCCAGGATGGGAACCTATGGTTGCTCTTACACTCTGACTGATGACAAACAACTTTGGCTTTAGGCATGGCGGAACTCTAGCTTTGAGCTTGGGAAGGTGTGAAAAGTTGGCACCAAGATTTTGCGGACCCTTTGAGATACTGGCCAAGAGAGGGCCAGTGGCATATGAATTAGCTTTACCTGCTCACATAAAGGTTCAAATTTTTTTCTACATCCTTATTGAAGAAATCTGTATATGATAATAAACATGTTATTGATTGGTCATTGTTACAAGTGGAACCAAAAGGCAAGTTTGTACCTGAACCCCTTCATATTTTGAACAAGAGAAAAGTGCAGCTTAGGAGGTGCACCATAGTCTAGTTGAAAGTGCAATGGAAGAACTTTGAAGTCGACGAGGCTACTTGGGATAATGAATCCACCGTGATAGAGGCTTACCCCGCTTTATCTCATGACTTCATTCCTAGTCCCTAGAATATCGGGACAATGTTGTTCTAAACGGGGAGGGATGTAATATCCTGAATTTTGACCTAGCATTAATGGTCATAAGTCCCAATTCATATGATGTTACTTTGATGTTTATAATTTGTATATTGGGCGTAAGGCACCACTACACATGTGTATGATTATTTGTTAGATATATTGGGTGTAATCCAAATGCATATGCATGTTTAGCATGTATGTTATTTTATATGTTGGCCATGGACCCTGATAGACAAAATTATTGTCATAGTACTATGTACTGGATATATTATGTGATTTACCTTAAAATGCATATATTGAGATGATTATTGTTATAGAATGTACAGAAGATTGAATGCACGATTGAGTTCTATAATGTGTTGGGCGTGGACCCTGAAGCACATGAGTGGTGAGATTTTTTGTTGAGCGCAAGCTCTAGAGCACATGTGTCACATGCCCCAATTTTGAAAAAACAATTTTATATTATTTGATTTTATTTGAGGACAATATGTTAAATTTTATGCCAAGTTGTAATTGATGACTCAGCAAAGTGAAGGATATTTAATGTAATTCTGAATATTTTAATTATAAATAAATAAAGGAGGAGACAATAGCTTAGGAGAGCTGTTAAAAGAGTGTTTACTGGTCAAATTAGTGGAGGAGACTGGGTGGAGAGAAAACTAACATGTGACAGCATCCTCAAACCACTTCCAACTATTGCAGGTGGCAACCTCCCTACATTTGGGGTCATGATTCCCCAAGAAAGTGGAATCAGAGCAGGTGGCTCAATTAATAACAACTGACCCAAAAGACCTAGGAAATCTTTATAAAAATTCCCATTGAAGAGAGATGAGGCTGCTCATTCTAGGAAAGTGATCATTCAAGTTGAATGAATGTACTTCAGATAAATTCAATGGAAGGGAATTGTGGAAAGTGTTTGAGGGGATAAATGTTGTTTGATCTAGTTACAGCTTTTAGGCTGAAGATCATACTGCTGAGAGCAGAGTGTGTTACTGAGATTTTGGACTAGTCTACTGTTTACTTCTCCACCAGTTCTCAGTCAAGAAGACCAGGAACAGGCTCGGGGGTCCTGAGGAAGCGTTGTTTGAGCTCTCTCTAGGAGATTGGTAGGGAGGAACGACCTCCTAATGCTGTTGTCGTCTGTCATAATCAGGTTCTACATTATTTTGTTTTACTGTGTTAGATAGATAAATTTGAGTTTGACTGTTATATGAATGTTAAATATTCAGTTTGTAAATGTTAGAATTTAGTAGTCTTTGTATATTATTGAAGAAATGAATTTGAAAAGTAACGTGTTAGAACATAAAATAATTTCTAGTCTGTGTTTTTCCACACCTGGAAAAACACCAGGCCATACTCCAGCACAGATAGAATATTTACAGTAGATGAAAGAAAAAGATAAGAGATTGAATATAATAGATATGGCTCTACATTTTGTAGACAGTAGAGTAATTTAATACCGTGTGTAAGTTATTATTAAAGAGAATAGTATTCTGGTTAGTTATGTTTACTGTTTTTATGAGTATATCTATGTTAGAAAAGAAACAGTAGTGCTAAAGTAGAATTATAGTAAAGAATTATACTGTTACAATAACACTTATAGGAGATACAGTAAGTATCTAAACAAGGTTTCAACCACCCTTAAATCATTTAGCTTAAACTATTATTTTTACATATACTAGAATAGGATTATGTTATAAATACTATCAAGAAAGAAATAATCAAAGATCAGAGTTAATGTTTAAAACATTACATAACACTGAATCTTTACTAATTAACAGAGCAATAAACAAATGAAAATTTAATTGTAAACAGTAAATAGAATGAAGCTAAGAATTTACCTATTTCAAGAATAATTATTTTCCAACAAGCTCTAAATCGATGTAGGTTTAACCGGAGGGTCAAACCCTAACTCTACTTTTTTTTTATTATAAAAGTATTTCTTAAAAAAAAAAAAGAAATTAGGGTTTCAAAGCTAGAATACTAAAGTATGCACTAGACTGAGTACAGTCTTATAATAAGAACTTATAGTATTGTATAAACTCTTTTAATTCAAGAAAAGAAAATATTTAAACAGGATAAAAATTACTAATACTAATGTAACAACATAATATAGGTAAATAGAAACCAACACAATTGATAAATTTTAAGAATATATTTATCTAAGGGTTCTTTTAGAGTAACCCTAGGTTTTTATCTGAATTTAATAAGTATAAACAAATAAATTTTATCTTAAAACTGAGCTTACAGTCTTCACAATTACTTATTTAATTACAAGAGAAAGCATTAAACAATCTGTATCTATATTAATAGTCGAAGAAGGAAAGACTTTAATTCCTCAGAGCCATAATTTACAAGTTATAAAACCATTTCATAATCGAGACAGAGCTCGAAGCTAAAAAAACATTTTAAGCCAAGTGTATTACTCTGTCAGGCCGAAAGGCTTAAAACATAACAAATTTACAACACCCAGCTCATGGTCGGTGTACCCGTCATCGTGGCGTGGGTTTGAAAACAAATCTAACAGTCAAGTTATTAAAACCCTCATTTGCTATATCTTTTATAAGACAAGAAAAGGGTGATACAAGTCACGGCATCGAGGCTGGAGCCACCCTGCTATAGGCAAGGGTGTGATAATGAAAAACTAAATTTAAAAACCGAAGACCAAACATCCAAAGAATGGAGGAACCGAGCTCGTATTTTTCTTCCCAAATGAAAACCCTTTTCCCTAACCATTGCCAAGAAGGGAGTTTCCACATTGTAACCAAGGCTTACCTGTAGGCCTGTTGGTCAATCCAAACTTGGAGAGGGTTCTTCCCAGCATAAGAGCGAGCTATAACCTGCAGGTGAATATCAAAACCTTATTTAGAAACTGAGTTGTATAGTTGTAACTATAACTTAAAAACTTACAAACAATTGTAAAACGTATTATTGCCTGGAAGCGAAGAAATATGAAGCCACGAAGGAGACAACCAGCACAACGAATACTGCAACCCTCGTGCTCTCTAAAGATAGAGGCAGCGGGCTCAAAACACATACTACACCGACAACTGGAGCATGATTAAAGCCTTGGCAATGGCCATACAATAAATCGACAATATAAATTACTAACAGAGAACAACTACACGCACATCAATGCAATGCATGTAGAGAGAAATCAAATGCAAACTGTGTATCTCTCCATTATCACACTAGAGTGGCAACACTCCTTTATGCACAGACAAAGGAGCTGGAGACGAGCACAAGCGAGCCCTCATGGCCGCAGTAAACCAGACAGAGCAAAGACCAAAACCCTCAACAAAGAATGAGGAGTTAGGGTTGCGATGGAGGCTTTTAATCTATGCATTGCACGGTGGTAAGCGTTTCACGTTCCCACCAAATTATTCCATCCACAATGGGTCGAATGATATAGTTGTCACTGCATTATTCCATCCAAAATTCATAATTAACCATTTAAAAAAATAAAAAATAGCTTAGTTATCATCTCATAATTAGAATTCGTGATAGTTGGAAAACTTAAACTTGAACTTAAACTATTTGATTGTTAGATACAAGTATGATCTTAACTCCATTGATGATACAACTATTATCTTAACTTCAACTCCAATCATGACTTTTAATTGAACTACAATTGCTAATATATTAAGTTTTAAATTAATTATTAGATACAACTATTAGCTTAACTCCAATGATTCTACAACTATTATCTTAACGTTAACTCTAATCACAGTTATATTGGATAACTATTATCTTAACTATTAGACACAACTATTAGCATAACTCCAATGATTCTACAACCTAGTATCTTAACTTCAACTCTAATTGTGGCTATATTGGATAACTATTATACTAATTATTAGATAACTATTAGGTTAACTCCAATAGTGATAAAACTATTAAATTAAATTAGATGAACACAGTAATTAAAACACTGTAACAAAAAACTATTAGATGAACTTGTACTTGTACTCATATGACTCCATCTCTTATCCTGAGAAGTGGACCTTCATTGCAGTGAAACCATGAACAACCCAAGTAGCGTCATGAGAACAATCAGTTAGGTAATGTGCTCCGATGGTGATAGACTCAATGCAATCTATAAATATGAATAAGAAGGGGTGAGGGTTTTCAAAATTTTTTGTTTCGATCATGATTTGATCAGGTAGTGAGTTTAAAGCTTCCATTAAACTATGCGTAATATTAGTTTGTCAAATATATACCTCTAGGCGTATTACGAACATATTAATCGTATTAATATGGTTGTTGCTAATAATCAAATGGGTTCAAATATGTTGGACGCCATTTACTCTATAATGTTGAATTATATATTGTATAGTTAATCATTTATGAAGGTATTGTATGCTCCCTTTGGTTGGAGTAGTTGAGGAAGCTAATGGTCACTTATAATTCAAATGATAAAGCTATAAGGTATAATTCATGGTTGTCTGGAATAAATGGAAACTTTTGTATAGGAAGAGTTATTGCGCGAAGGATTTAAAAGTCAATCCATTATTTTATAAATCAACAATGAGTGTTAAATAGATATTGATTATCACATAATGTCAACTTACCTTAGTAATTTTGTTATTTTATATGGTATTGCATACATGTGTTGAAATATAATCACCTTAGATCCAAATCCAAGTCTTTATTAAGCACCGAGAGTGATCAAATCTTTTGAGGAGAAAACCTCTTCTCAGTTATTGCACTCAAGGAGCTATTCAAAGATTTTGTTTTCTTAAGAACGTAACATTAAAAAAGAATTTTATCTTCAACTATTTTAATATCACAACATAACAAATTATTTAAACCTACATCATTTATTTTATTTTTTTGTAAGTAAGATAGACAGTCCTTCTATTTCAAATTAAAAAGAGAGTTACATAATCGGTCTTGCTATAGAAACAAGGAGTCAAGCAATGGCTATGGAACCACCTAAGGAATGTGAAAAAAATGGTCCATACTGAGCATCTACACATAAATACTATTGCCCAACTATTGAACATTGACAACACATTACAATATAAGAAGTTGAAAAAAGAGGAGGAGAGACTTGTGGGGAGCATAAGAGACAAAACAAAACAGATCAGTTAGAACCTCCTAGAGGATTCAACCTCATCCTACAGGGATTTGCTGGAGCTGACATCCTTATCATCCTTGTTTACTCTGCTGAAAGGGGGTTCAGAGAGTTGCATGAGACTTAGGGGTTCTCTGTGTCCTCTTTGAAGGTGCTGACCGTGAGGTTAACACACTCTCTGAAGCTTTCTCTTTCCCTCATGGATTTGGCCAGGATAAAATTCAGCCTCCAATAGTTGGACATGGTGATATCATGCCCTAGTATGAGTCTGAATTCACCAAAAAATTCATCCTCCATGGCTGCAATTGAATTGCAAATGTGAGCAGGGGCCTCTTTTTGGAAGAGGGATTCCCAGTAAACCTACTAACCTCCATATCCTCCCGAAGTCATCTTCTTGGCGTGCTGGTGCTAGAGTCTGCGCTCAAGTTTGTCTAAGGTATGCTGGTGCTGAGGCACACTATTGCTGGACTCCATGCGTAAGGTTCGCACCTCCAAGAATGAGGATTCAAGAATTAATAACCCCCATCTGAGACAATGACGGAGCATAATGTTTCCTAGGAACAGCTTGAGAGGAAGACGCTTCATCTTCGTATTCTTATAGCTCGTGCTTAGGAGTTTGTGAGAAATTTTACGAATTCCGAGCTTGTTTCCATGAATCTACATCAAGCTCTAGGCTGGGAGCCTATGGTCGCTCTTACACTCTAACTAATGATAGACAACTCTGGCTTTAGGCATGGCGGAACTCTGGCTTTGAGCCTGGGAAGGTGAGAAAAGTTGGCACCGAGATTTTGCGGACCTTTTGAGATACTGGCCAAGAGAGGGCCGGTGGCATATGAATTAGCTTTACTTGCTCACATAAAGGTTCATAATGTTTCTGCATCCTTATTGAAGAAATATGTATATGATAATAAACATGTTATTGATTGGTCATTGTTACAAGTGGGACTTGAAGGCGAGTTTGCACCTGAACCCCTTCATATTCTGAACAAGAGAGAAGTGCGGCTTAGGAGGTGCACCATAGTCCAGTTGAAAGTGCAATGGAATAACTTTGAAGTCGATGAGGCTACTTGGGAGAATGAAGCTGCCATGGCAGAGGCTTACCCTACCTTATTTCATGACTTCATTCCTAGTCCCTAGAACATCAGGATGGTGTTGTTCTAAGTGGGGAGGGATATAATATCCCGAATTTTGACCTAGCATTAATGGTCATAAGTCCCATTTCATATGATGTTACTTTGATGTTTATAATTTGTATATTGGGCATAAGGCGCCACTACACATGTGTATGATGATTTGTTAGATATATTGGGCGTAATCCGATTGCATATGCTTGTTTAGCATGTATGTTATTTTATATGTTGGCCATGGACCCTGATAGACAAAATTATTGTCATAGTACGATGTACTGGATATATTATGTGATTTACCTTAAAATGCATATACTAAGATGATTATTATTATAGAATGTGCAGAAGATTGAATGCATGATTGAGTTCTATAATGTGTTGGGTGTGGACCCTGAAGCACATGAGTGATGAGATTTTGTGTTGAGCGCAAGCTCTGGAGCACATGACCGACTTGATTTTTTTATTCAACACTAGATCTGGAGCACATGAATTATGAGATGTTTGTGTTGAGCATAAGCTCTGGAGCACATGAAATATAAGAATTGGAAGTGTTGGGCATAAACCCTGGAGCATTCCAAATTGATGTTGAGCATAAGCATTGGAACATCAGATCCTTGGCCATTGTATCCCTAGGTGTATTATACAAGTACATCCTAGCATTAGTTTTGAGCGAGAGGCTCTAGAATTGCACTAAGTGTAACTCTCAGTTTTTAGCATTTAGCTTGGGCTCTGAATAGCGCTAGGAGTTACTGAAATTAATTGTGTTGAGTGAGAACGACTCTGAAAAGCACTGATCTTTATCTTACTTATTTTTAATTTGATTAAATGACATTTCGAATTTATACTTCTCATCAATTACTGAAGAACTACCACGATATACGAGGTAATCCAACATGCAAGAAGGTTTAGAGCTACCTAACTTAGTTGACCAACCCTACTTGAAGATCTTGATAAAGGAAATGATTATAAGCTAATGAAAGAACCATGTAAATGGGATCAAGTTATATGATGCCTAAATAAATATTAACAATAATATATATATTGTTTATATATATTATGAATAAAATGGTAAGTACATATTTTAAATATAAGGAATTAATAATAACTATAATGATTAATAAATAATCTGTGTTATTATTTACTAAAAACGATTAAATAAATATTTAATCCTAAAAGAGTCAAATTAGGAACTAGTTAAAGAGTTACTAAGTTAAGTATAATAAAATATTAACTTCACATAAATCAATTAAAGATTATTTTTAAGAAGATAATTGATTCTTGATCTAAGTGAAGTTTAACTTCCCTTTTTCCTAAAGATTGTCTATAAAGACCTAAGCCAAGGAAAGGATTGGAGATCCAATCTGAACTGATCATTATTCCTAATAATTTTGGAGAGCATTACCAAAAGCAAAGAGACCTTGTACAGAAACTGAGATTCCATATAAAAGAAGCCTCACCTTTAGGAGCTCTAGACTACTTGGATGTTGGAACCAGCTCGGGGGGATCCAGATTAAAACCAGGAACGGTTCGGGTTCATCGTTGGGAGGAACATGGCAGTTCCCAAGTTATTTGGTTAATAGTTCTGAGGTCAGAGTTATCTAAATTTTTATTGATTCTGTGTGTTTAAGTGTGTAGGGTTCCTATCCATTAATAAACTGAAAGTTGCAAGTATGAGGTTTTTACCTTCTCCAGTTTTACAGATTTTTACTTGTAGTATTTATGATCTTGATTGAAGATCTGCATATTTGAATACATGCTCCAACTAGATTCCCATTTGTTTAAATTATGAAACTCAGTATGAAATATTTTAGATAATCTCTAGGGTTTATTTTTATGTTGCAAACAAATCTATTTGTTTAAACTCGAACTCAACCTTTAATTCCTAGATAGGTTTTTTAGTTTAAATTCTCTTAGATTTTGATTAAAACAGTTCTAGAAAGTATAAATGTCAAATTGTTTAATTTAGATTCAAAACCCTAGCTGTTAGATAAACTAAGGAAATAAATATTAAATAATATGCATCACCATTCAACTTTTAATTTCTGCTATAACTCCCTTAAATCATATGCAAAAAGACTACTTTCAACCTTGGGAGAAATGATAGGCAAACTTCTCCAAATGGTATGAAACTCAACAAAATAACTCCAAATGCTTATGTACTGAACATTAAACTCATATAATCCATAATCCATAAATAACAGTCCATTCATCCATAAACCATCAGTATTTTACTTATCCATTCGAATCTATCAACATTATATTGGTTCGCAACAAGGTAGTGGGGGAATGGCATCGTTTCTTCATTGTTTAACATTTATACATGAAATATTTTGGGTATTTAGACCCGAGAGTCTTATGAAATTTTAAATACAGAAATAATAGTCCATTCATCCATAAACCATCAGTATTTTACTTATCCATTTGAATCCATCAACATTACATTGGTTCACAACAAGATAGTGGGGAAATGGTGCTATTTCTTCATTGATTAACATTTTTACATGAAATATTTCAGTATTTCGACCCGAGAGTCTTATGAAATTAAAATAAAGAGAATTTAAATTAGAACATAAAATAATGGGGCATTATAAGCTTCCCTAAAGAGATCAATATATCACCTAAAGCACAATACCTCCATGAGCAAGAATATGCCATAAAATCTGGAAATGGTTGAGAGAAAGTGTTGCAATAGAAGGAACCATGAGCTTCCCTGTAGATTACACCTGAAAATACAAATCCATTAAATCTCCATGAAAGACCCTAGTGGCCTCTCCAAACACCAACTTGGATGGGAATCTTTCACCCTTGAAATTGGCTAAGGAAAGAAAACTCGTCATCCACTAGCTCTCACAATTGACAAATGAATAAAAGCCATTATCTTGGTTGATTCCTTTATTTTATAAACATCCTTATCCTTCTAAGGTTACCAATCCATTGACAAAATCAATCCAATTCGAATTTGGGTGTGGGCTCAAGATTTTCCATGTGTCCTCCCTTTCCTAGCCTTCCATCTTCCACCAATTTGAGTAGGAAGCCATTGAGATTCCCCAACTCACATGAGCTCCCTATTGGATGTTGTATTTATATATAACATGTCAAATATGTCATATTTCATCCTTCATATTTTATTTGTGTCATAGGTGTCATAGCATCTTGATCATTGTTGTCATAGAGTTATGGAATCTAGTCCAAGTGTCTCACTAGCTCCAAAATGACTCTTCCTCTTCCATGTAAGTTAAATTTCCTTCCAAATTTGAACTATGATGCATATGGACAAGTGTACCAGGAACATTTAGTCTTCCCATGGATTCTAAATTGCAAGAGGAGGATGGCATGTCGAACATAAATTCTAGCTTGTGTGGGCCCCATAGTCTCCATGTGTCTCTATGCTCCATTGCCACTTTAATTTTCTCTTGTATTTATTTATTTAGCTCCTTTATTAAACATTTATTCCATTCTAATGTTAAAACATCATTTATTGTCCCCCTTATTCTAACCCCAAAGCTTCCACCCCCAACCTAGGAAACTAGTAATTTTCCTCCTTGGCAATTATTTGACCCATAGCATCAATTTGACAAAATCTCATGAATATGGAAAATGTGATTAGGCCATTGTGACCCAATGCAAAATTTGGGACATGACACCAAAGGCATGAAGGCCGAGATCCTTTCCACTTTTATTTTTGAATTATGCTATGTAAATATTAACACTTCTAAACCTTATTTCACCGAGCCCGGCAATCGAATCCTGTAAAGGATTGGCTGTTGGTCTATTAATAATTTACAAACAAACCGCTACCAACGAATCCCATCTAATAAACTTCAGTATAAAACAAATAAAACGTCCAATAAAATAGATTTGTTCCCAACACATCGCGTTAAGTGCAATCGCAAGAATTAATACATAAAGACCATATTAAAACAAGGAATTGAATTCTTTAAAAACACAGTCACAGCAATTAAAACACCCAAGATCGAATCATGTACAAATAATATGAACCATGAAGGGTTTCACCTTACAGGATGCAAGTAATCTTTTGTTGGAAAATTACTGTATATCAACTACGGAACATAGCTACACTTGTTCCCAACACCATCACATGCACAGTCCTAATTTACACATAAAACCATTTAATTAATATACACATGTTGCATCGTAAAAGCTAAGGACCGAGCTATATGCTTACAGCAACCTGTAAGAAACGACTAAGCTATAAACAAACCAAGCTAGCTTCTAATCTAAGCAAACACATCCATTTAAAAACCACACTATGCTACCATACGCATAAGTTACTAAACTGTGGCATCATTTGTGCCATTGCAGAACAATGGCACTGTAAAATTTAAAGGAAAATGCATTGTAAAAACACAGAGCCATTTACCCAAACAAAGATGTCCATTAAATCAAGTTAAGAACCAAATCCTTTCGTAGCAAATGATAAACTTATACACAGAGCCAAATAGTTGTTAACCAGTCAAACATATCGGATTTACAAATTGGCAAAGCCATGAAAGGCTTGCACAATCGTGTATACCAAATTCCAAAACAATGTAATAAACCCAAAACAACGAAATGACTCAACCATATGTTTCCCCACACCCAAGTTTCAAACCCTATGTTAAAACCATCCAACAAGTGTAAAGACCATTGCTAATTCTAGGATTACTCAGAGTTTGGTTTTGCAATAAACCTACATCTCTACCTTCTACCACGTAGAGTACCAACTATTGGTTCACCTGCAAAAACGAAACGAAATTTATCAGAAGTATGCATTTTCTAAACTATAAACCAAATTGAAAGAGTAGTTGTGCGAACATAGTAACAGAGCATACATTCTGCAAGCTCAGAGCTTGGTGGTTGCGCAACTCCCATCGAGAGTGTGAACTCTCTCCCTGAACAACAATGAAAACAAAAAAGAATGACATCAAAACCCTACCACAACGCTTAAGGCAATCTGACCGAGTTTTCTAAGGCACATTAATCATGCCACCCTGTCCACCACTACCACACAGATCAAAACCCCCCATCGCATAGTTTGGCTCTCACATATTTCTCATCATCATTTCAAAACCCTACCACCTTAAATATTAACCCTCCATTATTGTAAATAACAAGGATTAAGCGATAGTTTCGATGGCATAACCATATGCCATAAACACCAATCCCTCAACAATATAGTTCAAACATATAAAGTGTTTCATCCAAGGTTTTTAAACCTTCAACACATAGTTATAACATGCAAATATGTATTTATATTATAAACCCCTTCTTACCATAGGATATAAGGTATAGCCTAGGTTTAGGACTTTTTTCCTCTCTTAAACATTTATGCATAGGAATAGCGTTGTTTAGGTATATCTTGATGTAGATGTAGGACGTTGTTTATTTCCACGATCATAAGACTAAGTTCATCGACGAAATCACCTGCATAGGAAAATAAATACATGCCTTAGTTCATAAAGAACTAAGTAAACCCCATAGCATAGGATCCTTACCTTTCTGAGTGGACCTTTAAAGGGATAGAACCCTGCCACTCCACCCCTTGACATAAAGAGGTTATAAGTCAACATTTTCGTAATAAACCATAAATGAATTAAATACACGTAAAACAAAATAGGTATCGTCAAATATCAGTAATTAATATAGACAAGAAAATTAAACTTATAAACATGTTGAAGTAATAAAACAGTATCATGTAAAAACATCATCATTATACATGAAAAACATATAGCAACATCAGTCGATAGAACTTAGGTTTAGTTTTACAAACAAGTTTTTATTCCGCGTAAGATTTAAAGATGTCCTTAAAAATTAGTATTTTATTGGCCTACCAATTTATTTATTTTTTATGAATTTTAGAGACATTGCAATTGGTATCAGAGCCCGGATTCAACCACTGAGAGGCCTCTTCGGTGCTACCAAAAATTCGTGGAAGAATTAAAATATTTCAAAACTATATTTGAAATTTGGTTAACTAACAGGGAACTATTTGTTACTAAATATTTAATTGTATGATAAAGAACAGTCTAGGTCATGAATGAAGAAGAGAATAAAATCCAGAAAGGAAACATGAATACCCCCACACAGGAAGGAGAACTAAAGGTTGAATTCAATTCCAATATACTAAAAACCATACAGAGTCTGCAAGTAGACTTATAAATATTCAAGGATCATAATATGAATGAGAGAAAGGAGCAGAAAGCAATCAATGAAGTTTTACTTCGGAACATGACGGGAGGAAACCCGCATGGACAGCCTACTCATTCAACCAATAAATCTAAGAAATATTTTTTATCATAAACAGGCCAACAACCCAAAGGAAGACGGAAACTAAGAACACACACCTAAACCTCCAGAAAGATATTATCAGAGTCTTTCCAGTGATAATTCACTTTCTCTTTGCAAAAAGAAACATAGGAATGATGACAACCTCCAAGGAGCGTTCACAAATATAAAAGCCCCAACCTATGAAGGAGAGATGAACACCGAGGAGAAAGCTGAAGAATGGCTTCTATGTATGAGAAAATAATTCTGAGTACACAACTACTTGAGTGAAATGAAATCCCGTCTATCCATCTATAATTTAAATGGGAAAAAAACTAGATAGTGGAGAGACCTAAAGCATACCAAAAAGGATGAGGTAAAAGAAATATGATGGAGTAACTTTAATAGAATATTTTAGGAGAAATACCTGTCTGAGAGATTCTTCGACATGAAAATGAAATAATTTCATGAGTTAAGGATGGGCTCTAGACCATGGATTCATTCATTAACAAATTTTTGGATCCGTTACATTGTGTACCTTACATAAAGGACGAAAAGGTGAAGATACAACAATTTTTAGGATCTCTTCCTCCTAATTTTTGAGAGAAGTTGAATTTGACATGCCTAAAACTCTTGACACTACCCTACACAAAACTAGGCTTCGCTATGAGCATGGAAAGCTGAGGTAGGAAAACATCAACAGAAGTCGAGACAGGTCTAGAACCTTCTTGGACAACCGTAAACCTGTTTTTAAACCACCCCCATACAGAAAATAGAACAATAGTTTTCCAACCAACAATAACTTCAACAAGACAGGTACAAGGCCAAATGTGCCTGCAACAAATACCAACCAGCTAGCAGCAAATGGAGGAGCCAATGTTGCCCCACTGCAAATTAAATGTTGGAAATGGCAAGGACCCCACTATGCCAGAGATTATACAAACAAGACTAATGGAGTCTTGCACAATCTACAGGAAGACCCAACGGTAGAGGAAATAACTAGCACACCGAGGATTTATGCAACTTTGGATGGTCGACAAGCAGACCATCAGGCTACTATGGTCGAAATAGAAGGTAAGGTTTCCAATAATTCTATTGCAATTCTAATTGATCTCGGTGCTTGCTGAAGCTATATATCGCCTAAAGTTGTCAAAATATGTAAACTAGACAAATTTAGACATGAGAAACCATGGCTGGTACAATTAGCTATGGGTAAGAAAAGAAAGGTTTTGAAAATAATTAGAGATTGTGAGGTAAATTTGAACGGTTTTCCACCTAAAATAGATTTGAATATTTTACCCTTAGGATCATGCGATGTACTTATTGGCATGGATTGGTTGGAACAACACCATGTCATGATCAATTTTATAAACAAGTCAAGCTTGTGCATAGATAGCCAAGGAAATCATACAAAGATTCAAGGCATACCTAAGAAGGTTTCTATTAGACAAACATCCACCTTACAGGAAAAGAACTGCATTAGGAAAGGCTGCAAACTATTTGCAGTAAACATCCATGAGGATGTAGAAGCTGAGAGAGAGCAGCACATCGAGGAATTTTCGATTCTCATAGACTTTAAGGATGTATTTCTCGAGGAAATACCAGGATTACCACCAAAAAGAGACAGATTTTCCATAGAAATAACACAAGGGTCAGTACCGGCTTCAAAATCCTCGTACCGCATGAGCGCACCAAAATTGGTGGAACCCAATATGCAGTTACGGGAGTTGATTGAGAAGGGTTATATCCGATCGAGTGTGTCCCCTTGAGGAGCATCTATACTTTTCGTAAAGAAGAAGGACAGAACGATGCGTATGTACATCAATTACTACCAACTTAACAAAATGACCATCAAGAACCGTTACCCACTCCCTAGGATCAACGACTTGTTCGATCAAGTCGGAGGAGCAAAGATATTTTCAAATATTGACCTGCGGTCAAGATACCATCAGGTACGGATCCACGATGATGATATACATAAAACATCCTTTCTGACAAGATACAACCACTACAAGATCGGTAGTACTGACTTTTGGGATGACCATGCGCCAGCGAATTTTATGTGCATGCTAAACAATATCTTCAGTAAATACCTAGATAAGTTTGTACTGGTATTTATAGAAGACATCCTAGTTTACTTGAAGAATAAAGAGGGACATTAGGAGCATCTCCGCATAGTACTACGGGTGTTACGGGAACACCAGCTTTACGCTAAGTTTAGTAAATGTGATTTTTACAAACCACAGATATAGTACTTAGGTCACGTCATCTCAAATAAGGGGATATTCATTGACCTAGAAAATATTAAATCCATAAAGGATTCGCCTACCCCTACATGTGTCACTTACATTAGGTCATTTTTGGGATTAGAGGGATACTACCGAAAGTTCATCGAGAACTTCTCAAGGATTTCTTGTCCCATGACTGCCTTACAAAAGAAGAAAAACTGGTTCTTATGGATGACCAAGTGTGAGGAAAGTTTCAGAAGCCTAAAAAGCTTCTGACTACTACATCGATACTACGAATTGCGGATCCCGA
The DNA here is from genome assembly GCA_001517045.1 of Pseudotsuga menziesii. Classification (NCBI taxonomy): domain Eukaryota; kingdom Viridiplantae; phylum Streptophyta; class Pinopsida; order Pinales; family Pinaceae; genus Pseudotsuga; species Pseudotsuga menziesii. The sequence continues at coordinate 89,451 of LPNX010718556.1, read as the reverse complement.
TGGGGATTTCATTATTTGCACATATGCAAGTAAGGAAGGACTTGGAGGAGTCCTCATGCAGAATGATTGCGCGATCTATTACGAGTCGCTGAAGTTAAAGGAACACGAACAAAACTATCCCACCCACGATATTGAGTTAGAAGCCATTATCCTGCCTTGAATATGTGGAGGCCCTACCTCATGGGGAAGAAATTTCTTCTGACTCACAAACAACATGAGTCTGAAGTACTTGTTCAACCAACCAGATATAAATTCCAGGAAGGCCAGATGGTTGGCCTCTTTTAGTGAGTACCATTTCGAATTAAAACATATAAAGGGAAAGGAGAATAAAATTGTCAATGCTTTAAGTCGACGAGCTCATATGTTATATGAGGTAACCTTAATCCAAACTAATTTGGATTTGTACGATAGGATCATAATGAAAAATAGAGTTGACAATTTATATGTTGAAATCCTCAAGAAAATTCAAGAGGACAGGTTGTTTCAACAGAAAAGGAGTATAAGGTAGATGAGACCGGACTATTGTGGTCCATACAGAGATTGTATGTTCCGCAAGGAGGGGATATCAGGTCCAACATCCTCATGGAGTTCCATCAGAAACCCTACTCAGGGAATCTGGGATATCAAAAGATGATATAAGAAGTAAATAAACACTTTTTCTGGCTTACGTCACTAGTGGAAAATGAGAGATTAGTGACAAAAAAAAGACCAAAATCCGCATATCAATGACCACTTTTGGTTTGGCGATCGCTGGTGGATAATTTACGGTCTTCTATTACGCAACCAAAATTGGTCATTTTTATTTTGGTCATTGATAGCTTGTTAGTTGGCCATTAATTTGGTCATATATTTGAATCAATGACCAAATATATGACCACATTTATGACCAAAATAATGATCACATGACAAACTAGAATAGGACCAAATTTGGTCGCATAATAAAAGACCGTAAATTAGCCACCAAAATTGTTTTTTGGTCATTGATATACGAATTTTGGTCATTTTTTTGTCATTATATCTCGTTGTTTGGTCACGTATCTCTCAATTTTTGGTCATTTTATATGCGAATTTTGGTCATTAATCTCATTTATTGGTCACTAATTTATTCATTTTTAGTCATTTTATGTGTGGTCATTATACTTTAGTAGTTTTAATGGCGTTCATTATTAATCAATATAATTTTTATAATATGATATTATGTTTAAATTCAAAAAAGAATCATACATTATTTATCATCATCTAATATACATGTGAATTATTCAATGTCACATTAATTAGTTAATTACAACACTTATAAATAATATAAAGCACAACCATACAAGTTTTAAACCGCACAAATTATATTATATGAAATGTCAAGTATTACAATAAGTATAAGTTTTCTCAAAAACTATCTCCATATAACTTTACATGAAAATCATCTAGTACATCGATGACTTTTCAAAATATTACAATGACTAAACCATCCCACTTGTACTTGGATGCTAAGCCATACTTAGATCCTGTGGAAGCTTCAAAACCATACTTAGCAGCTTGAAACCCTCAACAACAAGCTCTTCATACTCAATGGAAAAGCCTCAGCAATAGGATCTTCATACTCAATGGCACACTTTCTGAGCTTTCTATTTGTGCACGTGCTTCTGCATCCACACTGCATGTACTTCTAAGATTTATATTTGTGCACGTGCTTCTATATCCATAATGCAGTAGCCTCCTTCCTCATGTTGGTATAAAGCTTGCGAGTAAGGTTACCCACAAACAAAACATGTTAAGCAATAAATTTTGTTGCTCGTTAAAAAGACAAAACAAATAAAAAAAAAATGTACATAGTAATTTCACAAGATTTAACATGGCAAAAAGAAACAATTCCAATAAACAACAGGTGTACTAAAAATGCATAAACATTTAGAACCAGCAGACCTACAAATACATAAACATGAAATATCTCTCCATAAGGCATGAAGATCAATGGCAACATTGCACAAAGCAAGAAATTCTCCCAAGAAATATATGAACGAACTTTGCACTCAATATTTTTTGTCGAATTTCCCAATACCTCAATTCTTCTAACATCTAATTCATCCATTTGACCCGCTCTGAGGAAAACCTTAGTTTTCCCCATCTGAATAGTAAAGGCAATTTTAGGTTGTTTTTTTGGCATTTTAACTGAATAAAACAACCTTAGAACTTCCAGATTCTTGGGGAAGCATATAAATCATGATCCCAGGCTCATTACATCTTTGGATGTTGAGAACACCATTTGTCAAAACACGCTCATAATAATCTACATAGGCCATTACTTTGGTCCAACGAAACAAGTGACAAGCAACCTGCACTTTGCAAAGAACAGAGGAATTAGATAATCAATAAATATGTAAACATATACACAAATACATGCAAATGTGTATGTCAATAATGTGTTCAAATATAGGTGACAATGCTTGTCTTTAAGGATAAATGCATTAACTTCAATATCTAGATATGATTATCATATTTATGGTTGAACACATATCAATATGACAAAGCTTTCAAATGATTTTAGTATGCTCCAAGCAGTCAAAAAAATATGTTTCTTCTATGCCCTTGCAAATGATAGTGACAACAACATATACATCAATAAACAAGTTAGAATCTTGATTTGAATTCAATGTACCAATCTGAATCACTGTGACAATGATTAGAAAACTTTTTAAGGTATATGACTGTCACAAAGTGTATTGTGTAGTTATCCCAATGTATGCCTTATATATATCAGACCTGAAGATATGATTGAGATTAGCATTTAGATCATGGCATGCTTTTTGTCAATGATAATGATGTCTTTCTCATATAAAGGGTTGCCAATGGCATTAAGTACTGCATAGGAAAAGAAAGGAAATTGTAAAGATAAGGAAATGTGTCTGCCCCATATATAATACTCATTAGTATGAGGGAAAAATATGATGTCAGTTGTTTCTTTTGAGGATAGCTTCTTGACCCCATGCAAACTTGAGCTTACTTGTGCCATGTCCAAAGAGAAACACAACTTTTTAATTAAAATGTATACTTATTTCAGTAAAAAAAAAGACTACACATAGATTGTATGACAACTTGGAAATTGCAATGGGAAGTGCTGCATCTCAAGTTGTGGGGAAAATTATTTGACACTCGTAGCTTCCTACAATATTTCGGAGAGTACCTCAAACTATTCTTTTCAATTTCCTCTTCTTCCATATTTGTCCAGTGACAAGTCATTTCAAATTTGAGTTGCCTCCCTACAATGGCATGCTATAGGTCCTTCTTGTTGTGGAGCTTCCTTACAAGATTATGTGTCACCAAGGAACTCTTTGAAAAATAAGTCTTTTTATACATCATTAATCAAAATAATACTTAAAATCTCAAGGGTATCATAATTATTTCATAGCTAATAGCAAGAATGAAACAAGGAAAACCTGGAACTGGATCAAACAATCTGCCTACAGATCATATTAAGAAAACAGAAATGCACCAAGACAACTTTCAATATAGGCTATGGAAACAACATATCATTCAATGTTTAACATATTATTGATGATATCATTTATAAAATGGAAATATCTGTGTAAAAATTTATTGAGCCAAAAAAACACAAAATATCAATTAAAATGAAGGCATGTGATAGGATTCTAGTAGAATACCTTGGGCTAAGGGTTGCTCATGTACACTGCGACATCTCATATGTGCTAAGATTTCCTCTTCAAAGCGCTCATGCCCCTCAAGCAATATGCTAAGGTATTTATATAGGTTGTTATATATGTATCATCAATTTGATATTTTGCAGCTCCTCTTGTGAAAATTTCTCATCCTTGTAGAGAATTTTTGCCTACAAATACACAGTAGAAATGTAAGAAACAACACAAGTCTGGTAAAATCAACATCAAATATCCTATGGTTGAAAGACTCATGTGACATATTTAGCATTCCAATGTCGAAAAATCAAACATTTGACTGCGTTCTGTGAAAAAATAGAGAGCTATGTCAAAAATAGGGAAGATGACCCAAAATATTGCAACATTTACTGGACTGTGAGACTTCTCAGAAGGTATAAAGGTTAATGCACAAGAAGAATAAAACAAAAAATATCCCTTCAAACAGAGAGAGGAGGAGTTTCATCAGTGCATATGTTTGCATATGAAAGGAGGAGTTACATAAGTTTATTTTTTAAAATTGTTTCAAAACTAGAAAATTTCGATGCACCCTTGCTAGTATTATCAAATGAGCATTGCAAAGCTTCCAAATGGGTGTGGCATTGAATGCACTATGTGTTTTGATCAATTTATATTTCTTGATATATGCATGATCTTATGAATTTCTATGGATGTGATCAGATCCAATAACCAATAGTAGTCTTTTAGCACTCATGGACTCTATGCATGCAGATCATTAGGAGATATCTAGTTTATGTTCATGACAAATAGAAGGGATACTAGTACAATGTTGCCTAATGACTCATTCATTCCTAAACAAAAGAGTTTCTTCTATCCTAGTAGAAGTGGTCTTCCTAGATGTAGATCATCCTTTGTTACAAAGCTTGGGACTCGGCTGTTCAGCTACTCAATCCTTGCTCATTGTCTATTGTCGTTAAATTCTTCCAGCTTGATCGATTTTGTATATTCGTACCTAAAGTACTCTTGGTACTAGCATTCAATTGTAGTCGGTACAATCCATTGGAAAGAAGGACCTTCAGCGTTTTCAGACTTTAAGATTTTCCAAATTAATTTTAGTGAAATTTAAATCTTTATAAATGTAATATCAACAAAACAATCAATCCAAAACAAGGTATTTCATGTTCATACAACATCCACATCATCTTGGCATCATCTGAGTTCTTTTTCGGCAAGTTTTTAGTGATTTTGGGCCTTTTCTACTCTTGGTACTAGAACTAGTAACAAAAATCCTCTAGATGCAAATTGGTACCAAAACCAGTACCAAAATTCCTGAAAATGTCATTTGAGCACTCTCATACCTTCTAGCAATCTCGATCATCTTGAAGGCTTTTTTATTCTTTATTAAGACCCATCTTCTAACATTTTTCTGAACTTATACCATGTGAACTAAATTTCCAAATCGTATACCGATCTCACAAAAGTATAACTATAAATATGGGTAATGCTTTTTTGAATTTCAATTCAACTTATATAAAAAAAATAATGTAATAATATTAGTTACCTCTCTCACTTATTATCTCTAGTTTATCATTACATACCTTATTTGTATTTCCTTAAACCTTATAATTTTATTAACCTACGTTGCAATTTCATTGATTATTATTTTGAAAGGCTTAATATTTGGCATGTAATTTTTATTATTATTATTCCACTACTATTAACATATCCTCTCATAATCATTGCCTCATCTCTTATTGTTTCCATTTAGTAGCATGTTTATTTTAATACTGTCATATCATCATTATATGGCCGAAATTTCACATGCTTTGTTAATTAACTATTATATTGTCATCATTATAAGTTAGTTTGAATGTTTGTTTACTAATAATATTCCCAGTTGACTAAAAAGAGGACCATTTTTCATCCATAAGGCTGAGGATGATAAAGTAACTTTCATCCTGGAAGGTTTCTTGTTTTCAAGGTATTACACAGACAACAAATGTTTAATTAGTTGTCTGAGACGTTGTTTACATGTTATAACAAAAATTCCTTCAAATAGTCATGAGGAAATCTCGCAGAAGTGTGAATAAAACATTTATTTCCACGTACTAAGGATTGAGCAGTCGAAATGTGGGACAATATTGCAAAGAAACAATTAAACAAAAAGAATCCTGGAGCATGAAAAGTTGCAAAATAATTAAAATCAAAGATCAATAGAATAGAGGTATTTCAACTCCATTTGTGCTTGGAACTTGGTACATGGGAAATTTTTAACTATACAGACCAGGTAAGTAACAGACAACATGATTAAACAGCACAAATTGTTTATGTAGTTTTCTGATATCCAGGAATTTTCTACAGCCAGGACTGCTCTGCAAACCATAGAAATGCTTTATTTCTAACTTTAAATGCACGATTAGTTAATTATTTTTCTTAGTTAATAAAGTGTATCTATCCGCATTCAGATATTCTTGATAACATCTTAGCTTTGACATTTCCCTCAAACAAATCTTGGACGAAAAAGGATCTTGGGACTTGCAGCTAACAATCTGAACAAGTGTGCTGCTCAATCAAATCCCCATTTTCTAATATATGCCAGAAACAACATTTATGAGGGCATAAAAGAGAGATGTATGAGATTAATCCAAGAACCAACTATTTTGAAATCTTATGCAATGCAAAATTTCTGTCCATAGGGTGGTATATGGTGGTATATTTTCCACGAGAGAACAAGACAATGGAAACTAATACAAGGATCTGCAAAACTAGGGGCTTCTTGTAATTAGTGGCAAGTTTGCTTGGTATTTCACTTCAGATTTGACAAAAAAATATTTTTTCTATGTCTCCTTAGCGCATAAAAATTTATCATCCTCTAAAGGGTTTGTAGGCATGCACTATGCAAGGCTTCTATGCACTATTTTACCATTGAATGGTTAAAAATATGCACTATTTTATCATTGAATGGTTAAAAAAAAATACAAGGTGGGAGTGATGGTGTTTAATGCCTTGTATAGAATGAGCCACCAAACTTACATCCACTTACCTTTGTGAAGCTACCTTCAGTATCCATAGATGTGTATGATCCCTATCAACTCTCTATGCTCGCCTTTGACTCACTTTTAACATACAGTATTCTATTCTTGTTACATCTGATACCGGAGCAATGTATAATTTATCTTGTAATACATCAATAGTTATTTCATCTCTAGCCTTCTGAAACTGATTCTGCCAGAAAAACCTTTGATGACCTCCCCATCACAGGATATTCAAAAGAAACAAACTGATGATGTTCATTATAGCAGTAAATATAGTAGCCTCAGACCAAACATCTCTTGGGAGCAGAGGTTACTGTAACTCAACGATCTAAGTTCAAGACACTATGAAAAAAGGGTTGAAAAGAGTTCAGTGTAGACATTGGATTTTGTTGTTCATTCTCTGCGTACATTTAGTGCTTTCATTTGCAATTGTCTCCCTTTATACAGAGTGCCCTTATTTTTCTCCATCGCTTGAGTGACTGTCGAAATGGTGGTAGACAGCATGCACCCGCCTCTATATCTGACTTAGAAACTCTTTGGGAATATCAATCTTGTAGAGAATTATTCCATAGAGCAGGTTGGAACGAGTTCCTCTCTCTGTTTCAAGGGAACGACGATGAACTTACCCTAAAATTATCCCTAGAGTTTGATGGGAGGATTGCTCGTTTGGTTTCTTTGGTATTTGAAGTCGCCGAAGCCACCATTTCCCAAGCTATCAGACTTCCTCGCAGTCGGGTGCGATGGTTAAAAAATCGTTGTGTTAAAAAGGAAGCCTATACTCATTTCTTCAAGGAAGAATTCAAATATGTGGATGTTTCCAAGAAATTTCAAAAAAATTGTCTGCAAGACTCTTGGTTAGATCCTCCAATCATGATCTAAAGTATCATTCCTCCAATCATGATCTAAAGTATCATTATATGTGAAGGTCGGTATTCTATTATATATCCTTACCATATTCACATCTTACTTCATTTTTAGTCTAGGGTATATATAATTTTTCCTTATTATTTTTGGAGAATCTTGGACTGCATGGCTTCCCAAACCCAACGAAACATTCAAAACCCTGATCACAGTTCTCAGAAAGTGAGAAGAGAATTCACAGAGATACAACAGGTACATATGTAGTTGGAGTTAGATCCAACTTATTCCATTTTTGTAGGGAGAAGTTGAGAGAATATCTCAACCTCCTCCAACTACCCCCAACCTAATCCCTAAACTCTAGGAATCCCTAATGAGTCATTATTATCTAACTGCCCCCCTTAATGACTACATTACACAACATAACAAAAGGTTACAACATAAACTATCTGACTGATCCTCATATGCAGTTACACCCATCTCTGAACTTCATAGACACACTCTTTCTCTCCATCATCTTCGAGCTACCAATTCATCCAGCATAAATAAAACTGCTTCCAACCATCTTTGTAGCATTTGTAAGATTAAAGATTCTAAACTACCCCGAAGAATAGTCTCGATACTGAAAAAGATTCAGTAATTGATCTTACCAGGTGACCTTTATACACACACTTAATGATCTTGGAGCACCGAAGTACAGCAAAAATCACCATCTTTTAACAGAATTGTATACATATTCAAGCTAGTAACATGTTCTTGTGGCGCCGAAGAAATCAAGAACCACTAGCCCGAATTACATCACTCTGTTCTATATTTGGTTCTATATTATAATTCTTCACATTCTATAAAACAACAACAAATTTCACAGAACCGCAAACCCATCATGAAATAAATATTCGATGATGCCTCCATAAATATGCACGCTGAATACTGGCTTCCAGATTAGAAGCGACTTCATTAAGTCCTCCTCTTCAACAATTTGGGCTCCTTCAGATCTGGTTTCAAATTGGTGGTTCCTTCTATGCAGCGATCTGGTCAGCTACAATCTGCAACAGCGATACATTGAATCATGAATTCCAGATCTGGAATAGTTCTTCACAAAGAGAGCATTGAATCCATTGTAGCATAGCAGTTAACTCTCATGCACATCGAATCAGCCTCGATCTAATCAACTCCTTTCCTCTCCACAGCAGCAACTCCTTTCTACAGCAACTCTCTCGTGCAATTCCAGCGAACAGATGCGAACAGAGTTGAGCAGCTTTGAATCGGCGGCTTCTTATTTAGGTAGGATCCACACTAGATAGAGGCAGCGCAGGAAAACTAATCACACAGTCACACGAAAAATTCACACAAAAGAAATCTACTCTCACACACCTATGTACAGAGAATCATATCTGCTCTCAATCTCTCATATTCCAGCCCCTCTCGTGAGAGAGTCAAGGCTGTCTTTGCTCTGATACCAACTTAAGAAAATGGAGATCAGCCATTGCAACGGATTCACACACAATAATAACTTGTATTACTTCCATAAACAGAGATACAACAGGTACATATGTAGTTGGCGTTAGATCCAACTTATTCCATTTTTGTAGGGAGAAGTTGAGAGAATATCTCAACCTCCTCCAGCTACCCCCAACCTAATCCCTAAACTCTAGGAATCCCTAATGAGTCATTATTATCTAACTCTTTCATCCAATGCAACACTCGTAGTATGACCATAAGCAAATCGACCGTCCTCTTATCAGCAACATCTAAAAAGTCTTTGGTTTACTCTCATGAAGAACAAGCAATGGAGGAATTGAGATAAAAGAGCATTCAAATATCTTCTCATAGAATTTGATATGAATTTCAATTTGATACTCCTAGTTGATGGGATACTTCTAATGCTGACGCCCAATGCACTCCTAAGGACTACAATTTTGCATTTGTTCATGAGTCCATTACTGTGGATGAAACTGCTAAAATTTCTACTCCACAAGGAGCATCTTCCAATCCAATAGTTGGTGTTAATATCAATTATTTCCAAAGGAAAAATCAAAAGTTCAATGAGCAGCTCCAAGAATACATTGTCTTAGATTGTTATATTAAAATTGAGAAAGATATGCTAAAACCCAGAATTCCAAGCTGCAAAAGAAAAACAATAGGGTAATTCAAAATAATCGAAATCTCCATAGATTGTTAAAGAAGCGTCATAAAGAGATTAGAGAGAAACTTTCCTCTAAGAAATATTTCGAGAAGAAATTGAAAAAGACATAGAAACAATCAAAGCCGTATTGACGAAGGAGATCACAAGGTCGAATCCACCTGGGTCCCTTGGGATCAGGCATACATGTTCTCTGTCAAAGGCATTTACTCTAGGAAGTGCTTAGAAGATTTCCCCGAGGAAATGTTCCATGAAAAATAAAAGCTTGGTATAAAGTTCCAAGGGTTATTTTAAGGATTTCTCCCAAGATTTTATAAAGTTCCAAGGGTTATTTTAATTATTTCAACCATCTGCCAAAAGCATATTGTCAATGAGGAGGCCATAGGCCATAAGTTCAAATCTAATCAAGTATTTTATGAGTAGTAACCATTATTGTG
>LPNX010718556.1:8334-79244 GCA_001517045.1 Pseudotsuga menziesii | reverse complement strand
ATATATATATATATATATATATATATATATATATATATATGATCAATAATATTCAGCTAACTTATGCCATGTGTCACATAATCATTTGGCATAGATGTTACGAGCATCGTCACTCATACTAGGGTATCAAATGTACCTCACTTTTCTTTGTGTAATTAAAACTCCACATGACCAATACGGAGTAGCTTTAATCTTGTTTATTTAGGAATAGTTTATAGCTCCCACATAAAGAAATGTGCATACTAATTAACCAAGTGTAAGTTCAGTTTTGTTTACCTATATCTACACAACTAGGTACAATAATTGTGTCCAACAAATTCTGCTTTGGATGGCTGGAGCTATATCATTTTATACCAATAAATTATAACATTGTTTTCAGGGCATTCTAAAAGAACTGAAAGGGACATAATTATATAATGCAGAGAGAAACCCACTAGGCTCCAATGTAAACATCCTTGATTTTGCTCCATAAATTTAGTTAATAGTAAGATAATTATCCCTAGTCCTATAAAATCAATACAAATACATAACCTCATATGCTGTCATTGATATGTTCCCCAATTGTTTGGCATTTACCTGCTTGAAAATTGTACTGGTGCCAGAGCCTTCATATCCAAGTAACAAGAGATTTTGAATCTTTTTCTGCTCCAAGTATTCTCGGACAGATCTATTGGAATGATTATCTGTATCTTGACTTGAGCCATGGTAGTTCCTCCGTGGAGTGGGAAACAATAGTAAAAAGCATATCAACCTTGTTAATGCCTGCCTAGCAAAGAGTCAAACCCAGTTGCCTCAAACTAAGATCCAAAGACAGTATATTTTCTAATTACACATTAAAGAACCTAGGAAAGATTAAAAATAGTGCAGAGGGAAATAACAATTAACCCTAAGTAAATTTAAAAGCAAGATTTACCTTGCCCCATATGTTTCCTTTTATATTATTCTGACCTTCTTCTTCATATGATCCATTTGCATACACCCAGAAATGAGTGTCATGTGGGAATTGCACCCCTGCCAACCGTACAAGGCCCAAGATATCACCAGTATTTATTACTTATCAAGATATCACGCCCATTGCAGGCCCCATCACAAGAGATCCGAACCTGTTCTTGGCTCGATTATGTTAAAAGTGAGATTACAGAAGATGGAGCATTTCGATTAGAAATTAAGAACAGGAAAAAAAAACTAAATGCTATCTCAATAGACTCAGAATGCTCATGAACCATAATCGTTGCCGCGGTACTTTAACCTACAAGCAAACGCACACCACTAATAAAATAAAACAATGAACACAGATTTATGAACACTCAAAACAATATATGTACTTTCTATTAAACCTAAACCTGAAAGTAGATTTCTTTAACCCATCAAGGAAAAAAGTGCTACAAAAATTACCCATTTTCCCGAAGAAGAAGAAATTTGTGATCAAACGCCAGAACTCGTACTGCTTGACCACTAGCTTGGGATTCAAATAAAGGTTGTAGGGAGATATTATTTGCACCAAAATCTCATCATATCGAGCCCTGTCGAAGGGATTTTACCAAATGCATAATTTCCAATTATTCTATCAAAACAAAAAAAAATGCATTTGAACCAGAGCACCTATTGCATTTGAACCGGAGCACCTATTGCATTTGAACCGGAACCAATTGATGAAGCATTCGTTGAAGCAGTCGATGTAGCTTTTGTATATGAAGCAATTGAAAACTGTTTTAGCAGCACCTAGAGCACCTATAGCAAAGACAGGAGCAGGGGCACCAGTAGAGGCAGTAGCTTACCTTGAACCAGTTGATCCCGTAGAGGCAGGGGTAGGAATGCAGTAGGACTAATAGTCATTACGTGGTGCATGCAACAACAAGGTATTATCAGAGAAGGGTAAGTTCAAGGCGGCTGCTACAGCATGTGTAGACATTTATTTATGGAAAAAACAGCAAGATGCATGCATCAAGGGCCAGCGCTCCAAGCCAATCTTCTGGAAAATTAGTATATTTGGACACCAACAGTAATATTTAGCAAGGGAGTGTGGTATTGAGTTCTTTTAAGCATGTTTGTGTTAGAAAACAACAGCAACCTGTGGAGGACGCACGCCCTAGATACTTATACAAAGAATTTTTTCAAACAAGTTCACATAACATCTATACTAACAGCCTACGGCCCATCCTCCCTGGGTAATCTTGGTGTTGTCACAAACTTGTTTGCTTGGTTATAAAAATGTTCATATTATGTTACAAGACTTTGAAATATTTGCCCAATTCCTAAGATGGTAGGAAAGAAGGAGGTGACCTGGATAGATTGATAGCTATGACAGACGAACTCTGAATTAGAACTTCCCTAAGAGATAAGTAAGGCCTCCCTAATGTATAAGGAAAAGCACCACTGATTAGAGCATCTGAAGAATGTCAGTAAGGACTAGTCTGAATCCCACTGCTACTGCCGAGGGTGTTTCTATTGATGATTTTGTCCGGTCAGCTAAATCAACGAATTCAAGGTAAATTGGTGGCACTCCTCATGTTGCTTAAACCGACGATGGTGGATTTTCGTCATTTCGGAACAGTGTTTTACTTATTTTCCCAGCAGTTTACCTTGCATAGGGATAGCATGGGGTGCAGGAAACATCCAAGCCAAGAGCCCTTTTTGTAGCCTCTACTGGATCCAGAAGTAGCACTAGCAAGTGTTTTAGTTGATCCGGTGGAGGAAACAGATTCATCAACACCGCTTAGTGGGATTCTATTCCTATTCTATAGCTAGTAGAAAATATCTACACAAAAAAAGTCATCAGCAAATAAAAGCTAAACCCTAATTGACCCAAAAATATGCACATAAATAATACACTGACATTAGATATGCATACATCGAGGGAGCACCCAACAATGGTGAGAATCGAAGTTGCGAGATACGAGCGAGTAATTATGGGCATTTTCTTGTACCAGTCTTCTAATACTTGAGCCATTGAAATGTATTCAAACCCTCAAAGCTTTTTGAAGTTTATATCTCAAATGAAACTCAAGACCCTCTTAAACTCAAAATTTACAGAGCCCACATCAAGGTTTTCAATACCTTGATCCTAATTAGAACAATTTGAAACAATCTAGATCCCAAGGCCTCCATTCCATTGCAAACCCTCCCTCCATGGCCTCTCATGTCCAAACCTTCCCTCTAAAGCCTCTTAATTTTAGAGCATTTTATTTAGTTTGATTTGTTCTGTTGTTTTTGTTTTTGTTTTTTATTTAATCTTTAATATTAAAGATATTATATATAATATAATATTTCATTATGATATGTTTATATATATTAACTTTATTTTAATATATATTAACTTGTTATATAAATACAAATAATATGTAATTACTTATATTATATAAAATTAAGCATATGAATATATATAACTATAATATATTAGTATTACATATTAGCTACAATATATAATAATTAGCATATCTCAAAGCCACTCCCAAAGCAAGTTTAGGAAAACAAGTGAAAATAAGTAACATCAAACTTCTAAATTTCCATATAAGTGAAAATAAGTTTCCTCCAAAAAAGCTTATATACATAAAGTTTTTAAATTTGAAAACATTGAGTGAATAAGTCAATGTTTTAGCCTCCATCCTTTTGAATGTTAAAACAACCAACAAATTTAAGTAATTTAATGTGTGATTTATTTATAAAATACTCTAACAACAAGGTTGTTTTTTTATATTTTTTAATAAAAATTCCAAAACAATATTTATAACATTTTTTAGTGAAGAGATAAAATTTAATATTGATATATATTTTATTTTATATAACATCATATTTATTATATTAAGTTCATTTTGGAACAACCATCTTTTTAATGCACTTCAACACAAAAATAATATTTACATATTATAATCTTGATTGTTATTTAAATTATCACGATTACTTTGAATATAAATTATTAAAAAAAACAAAACAATATTTATAACATTTATTTAGTGAAGACATAAAATTTAATATTGATATATTTTAAATTTTTTATAACATCATATTTATTACATGGGTTGATGGACAATCAACATTCACCTTACTCCATTTTCAAACAATGGTTTTTTTAATGCACTTCAACACAAAAATAATATTTAGATATTTATAATCTTGATTGTTATTTAAATTATCACAATTACTTTGAAGATATCACAAAGTATAAATAACTTATTTTCTATTTATAACATTTTATATGTAAATAATTTATTTTCATTACAAGATTAAGAATATAGATATCGACATTGCAAAAATAATAAGAATGACAAAATGCAAACCTCATTTGGAAGCATTTCTGATAACAAGAATGACGAAATGCAAACCTCATTTCTAAGTATTTCTTAGGCATTTTTCATTCCCGTTCACATGGAGCACTACCAATGTGTTCAATGTAGTCAAAAGACTCGAAACAACATGATGATGCATGCAAATTTCTTGGATTTACAAAAGATGAACTCATCCTTTGTTGGTAGCTGGTTAATGTAGCAGTGTAACACCCCGGTTTTGACCCCGTTACATTAGATGTATATGACGTATATATTGTAAATGATAATGGTGTGGAGCTAAAGGCCAAGGCCCCACTATTGATCAGTTATGCTATGTTTTGGGATTTAAATTGTCGCCGATTGTATATCGGGGCATGCGGCATATATTATGTTGGCCATCATGTAAATATGCATCTGTAATTAATTAAGTGAACCCGACCAGCTACGATCACGGCAACTAAATCGAATGGGGCATGATTTTCACAAGGATAAGGGTGTGGGGAAATTGTCAAAACTTGGGCCATTGAGGGAAATACCCATGTGTCTTCTCCCCTTGTGTTATCCAACCACCTTCATTGAATAATGGCTGCTGGTGGTTGAGGAAGTTAATGGTTCTAGGAGTGGGGTGGCAGGACTGTCATTCCTCACCCACACGCACACTCCATCCATGGTTGAATCCAGAATGGAAAAAACACTCACGCAGACATTCTCCTCTCCACGACTGTGCTGAAGGCTCACGCACTTCCCATTCGTGTCCTTCCTATTGTTGTTCATCCACGGACAAAAACGGAGCTGCTTTTCCTCACGCGGGACCTCCACAGTTTGTTCCTTCCTCATGGTCTGCTCACATCCACGCACATGTATTCTTCTGTTTTGGGGCTCACACAGCGAGCTGGGAATTGTGTGTTTTTCATCCACGGTTTCCCTGCGAAGGGCCATTCGAGTGGTCAGTCATGTGTATGTTTCTCCTTACCAATTTGTGGCCTGTACATATGTTGCCTCTGCCCAGCTGTGAAGTTGGTTTTTCTTTCCATTCTCGGACTGTGTAAGTTCCTTGACGACTCCACTGTTCAGATTGGGTCATTGACTTTCCCACGATTTTGGTTGTGGTTGTTGTGGTCGTCCTTACATTTTGGGGGCTGTTCTAAATTTGTTGGAGAGTCATTTTGGCCATGATAGGGCCAATAATGACTCAGGGAATGTTTTCCCTGTCTTAAGCTGTATCAGTTGATTGATTGCCTGAGTGCAATGGTTGGTATTCGAACTGTGCAGGGAGGAGGGATGTTGGCTTAGATTTGCTTGATAAACCTGGTGGCTGGAAACCACGCAGACAGAGCTAGAGGGCTGGCCTTCTTCTCCATAACCCCTAAATAGCACTGGAAGGGAATGCAGGGCCTGAGGGACTGTGTAGCAGAGAAGGGACTGATTCCTTGTGTTGGGTGTGTTTGGGTGTCTTAGAGGTCAGGCTAGTTCTGATGTAGGTGTTCTTGGCTTTGTAATGAGCTCACCAGCTTAGCAATTTGCCTTCTCCAGCTCCTTGATGGCCTAATAAACCCAACTCTGTTGGCTTGGATATGTGTTTTGTGTGTCCTTGGCTACGTGTAAGCCTGTTGTTCCCTTATTCCTTGGAGAATCATGCCCAGCTCGGGGGTGGCAGTGTTGCTGAGAGATTAAGGAGCTCGCTGGCCTATGGTTGGGTGGAACGTTGCAGCGACGTAGCTGGTTGCGGAACGAATTCATCATAAGATAAGTAATCTTGTCCATTCTACTTCTGCAACCTTAATTTCTATTAATGAAATGATGAACATGTTGAATGCATCCATGACTGAATGTTGTTGGTTTCTGCTATGTATGATGAATTCTTGTTTGAATGTATGATGTTTCCGCTGTGTCTGATAGATGATTGCATAAGTGCATGTTTTTACTTCAACGCAGTCTCCTTCAGCATTCTGTTTCCACTATTTTGAGTATGCATTTGTTCATGGGGCTCTTAGCCCGTGTGTTTGAAGCTTGTAGTCACATTCTCCTTGCCGGTTGGAGGCATGGGGACGTCACAAGCAGTCACTACTTTCTATATTCACAAGTAACGACATGTTCACAGAGTGTTAAATGCATAGCTATCAACATTTAGAACATTTAGAAATAAATATAGTTTAAAATAGAAATCTTAATTTAGCATGGATTTATACTGTTGTGGAAAAGTAGACTGTGTTCATAATATACTTTAAAAGTTGAACTTCTCTTCCCCTGAATTTCCCTCTCTGTGTGAGGTCAAGGTCACTGCTACCAGATTTTGATTACATTGCATTGGTCAAATGCATAGTCGGTACGCCACAAACATACCAGCATTAAAGAAAGACATGGTAAAGAGTTATTTAATGCTAAGATGGATGATATAGGTGGTAGCAGACACAAAGGAAAATTCAATTAATTAATTTATTCCATGGAAACATTGAGATAGCATGTCATGTTATGCGGGTGACCAGAGGGGTGATGTTATGGAGCAGTATAAGCGCTGACCAAAACGCCCTTGACCTAATGGAATCTGACAGAGACAAGGATAGCAATGTAGACAAGGATGTTGGTGGCCGTGATCTACATAGAGGAGAAAGACAATATTTCCCATTATAGACAAGGAAGCTCTAAAATTGCCTGCATCACATGCTTCGACGGCATCAGCTCCGTGCACTAACGATTGAACCACGCTAGATCTGCCAATGATATCAGTCGATTGTTGGACAGGGAGGTCTAAAAAATTTCATTGTCTTCACGAGCAGGGCTTAGGGCGGTTTCATGGCTGTTGTTGTTGGCCTCTTTGTAGGCAAGGTATGATAGCAAAGGGGATGTTACGACGCCAAAAGTGTAGGTAATTGTCGTCGTGTAAATCCTCCTCCAGCTGCCATGGTTGAGAGACGAACGAATTTAATTGCACAGACAAGGAGACAGATGAATTTAAGTACACCGACAGGGCGCGTCTCCTCATTCGCTGTCGACAGATGACGAAAGGTTGAGTAGAGCCGTCCCTTAAATAACACCTTCGGTTTAATTATATGATCCCTTTCTAAGAGGGAATTCACTAATGGAAAATTGAAATTTTGACAATACTTTTTTATAGTTTACTAAAATTTAACATTACAGATTGATTTAGAGACCCCCTAGAAAGGGGTATTTGAATCCATCTGCAATGTTAAAATCTAGTAAATTGTAACACTATGGCACTAGTTTGAATTTCATGGCATCTATTTTATTCTATCGACATATCACTCAATAAAGAGCATGTGTTCTTGCTCAATACACATAAGGGGATTCCAAGTTGTTGAGTTGTGACACATGATATTAAGTCATTGTCAAAATAGAAAGATTATATTCGGTCTTTGTCAAAATGGAAAGGTGTTTTGTTATGTGGGTATTTTTATTATGTGTCATTCTTTTGTGTTTTTCTCAAGTGTTTATTTGTTTTTAATATGGTTTTGTTATTTATTTTATATTTAATAATGTATAGCTATATTATAATATATAGATATGCATGTTTATATATCATAATATAACAATATAATGTGTTTGGGGTTCTTATATATATGATAATAATATTAACCAATGTGTATTTTATATATATTAATTTGGTCAATTCATGTTGAGCTGTGACAGTACATTATTAATTTACTAAATTCTAATAATGCAGGGGTTTCTGAATCCATATGCATTGTTATAATTTAGTAAAATGTACAAATTCAATCTCAAATTTGTAATTTTTTCCATTGCCAAAGTGACACAACTAAAAATGACCCAATAAATGACCAATTGGTATCTGTCATTTGTAGTCTACATATCCCATGATCAAATGTGGTCATTTATCTTGGTCATTTTAGTTGGTTTCTATCCCGTGACCAAAAGTGGTCATTTATCTTGGTCTTTTTTAGTCATCTCACTTAGAATTATCAATTTTGGTCATTTGTCCCTTTCAGGAGATTGTGGTAACCAAAATTTTTGGTCTCCTTGTCACTAATCTCTCATTTTCCACTAGTGCGTTAAAGGCCAACATAGTGTTATTTATTGCAAAATGTCAAGAATGTCAACTAGTCAAAGCTGAGCACCAACATTGTTCAAGATTGCTGCAACTGTTACCCATTCCGGAATGGAAGTGGGAGGTCGTTAGTATGGATTTTATTACGGGTCTACCGAAGAGAAAGAAGAAAAATGATTTGATCTTTGTAGTGGTTGACAAGTTATCGAAAGCGGCACACTTTATCCCAGTTAAGTCAACCTACAAGGCATTTCACATTGCCGACATCTCATATCAAGACACGATTTTTACCATAAACTTCTGGAGATATTTATTCTCCAATTTAGAGATGCAGTTAACTTTAGTATTGCTTACCACCTGCAAACGGACAGGAAGACAAAACGACGAAACCAGATTTTGGAAGACATGCTTAGAATGTATGTTATGAGCAACCCCACCAAGCGGGAGGATTATCTGCACCTCATGAGCTTTGTGTATAACAAAAGATACCAGACCTCTAGCAAGATGAGTCCCTTCGAGGTACATGATGGTCGAAAGTGTAGAACACCGGTTACTTGGGATAGCTCGGTGAACCAACTCATGTTAGGGCCAAACTTACTAAAGGACTTGGAATAACTAGTCACCAAAGTCCAACAAAACCTTAAAGAAGCACAAGATCACCAAAAGAGTTACGTGGATAAGAAAAGGAAAGATAAATATCATCAGATCGACGAACATGTTTACTTAAAAGTAAAAGCAAAGAGAAGCTCATTGAGCTTGGGAAGGTGTGGAAAGTTGGCACCAAGACTTTGCAAACACTTTAAGATACTGGACAAGAGAGGGCCAGTGGCATATGAATTAGCTTTACCTGCTCACATAAAGGTTCATAAATTTTTCCACACATCCTTATTGAATAAATATGTATATGATACTAAACATGTTATTGATTGGTCCTTGTTACAAGTGGAACCTGAAGGGGAGTTTGTACCTAAATCCCTTCATATTCTGGAGAAGAGAGAAGTGCAGCTCATGAGGCACATCATAGTCCAATTGAAAATGAAATGGAAGCACTTTGAAGCTGATGAGGATACTTGGAAGAATGAAGCCACCATAAGAGAGGATTACCCCGCCTTATTTCAAGACTTCATTCCTAATCCCTAGAACACCCGAACGGTGTTTTTCTAAGAAAGGAGGGATGTAATATCCTCAATTTTGACCTAGCATTAATGGGCATAACTCCCATTGCATATGATGTTACTTTGATGTTTATGTTTTGTATATTGGGTGTAAGGCCCCACTGCACATGTGTATGATGATTTGTTAGATATATTGGGCATAAGCAAAATGCATATGCTTGTTTAGCATGCATGTGATTTTATATGTTGGGCATGGACCCTGATAAACAAGATTATTTTCATCATATGATATACTGGATATATTATGTGATTTAGCTTAAAATGCATATACTGAGATGAGTATTGTTATAGAATGTGTACAGACTAAATGCACAATTGAGTTCTATAATGTGTTGGTCGTGGACCCTGAAGCACATGAGTGATGATATTTTGTGTTGAGTGCAAGCTCTGGAGCACATGAGTGATTTGATTTTTATGTTGAGTGCTAGCTCTGGAACACATGAGTTATGAGATGTTTGTGTTGAGCATAAGCTCTGGATCACATGAAATATAAGAATTGGAAGTGTTGAGAATAATCCCTAGATCATTCCAAATTGATGTTGAGCATAAGCTCTAGAACATTGGATCCTTAGCCATTGTATCCCTGGGTGTATTATACAAGTACATCCTAGAATTAGTGTTGAGCAAGAGGCTCTAGAATTGCACTAAGTGTAACTCTCAGTTTTTAGCTTTAAGCTTGGGCTCTGAATAACGCTAGGAGTTACTGAAATTAATTGTGTTGAGTGAGAAAAACTCTAAAAAACACTGACCTTTATATTACTTATTTTTAATTTGATTAAATGAAATTTTGAATTTCTACTTCTCATCAAGTACTAAAGAACTACCATGATATACAAAGTAATCCAACATGCAAGGAGGTTTATAGCTGCTTAACTTAGTTGACCAACCCTACTTGAATGCCTTGATAAAGAAAATGATTATAAGCTAATGAAAGCACCATGTAAATGAGATCTTGTTATATGATTCCTAACTAAATGTTAACAGTAATAAATATATTAAATATATTAAATCTAAGGAAATGATAATAACTATAATGGTTAATAAAGAATCTATGTGTTATTATTTACTAAAAATTATTAAATAAACATTAATCCTAGAAGAGTCAAATTAGGAACTAGTAAAAGAGTTCCTAAGATAAGTATAATAAATTATTAACTTCACATAAATCAGTTAAAGATTATTTTCAAGAAGATAATGGATTCTTGATATAATTGAAGTTTAACTGCCCTTTTTCCTAAAGATTGTCTATAAAGACCTAAGCCAAGGGAAGACTCGGAGATCCAATATGATCTTATCATTATTCCTAATAAATTTGGAGAGAATTTCCAAAAGCAAAGCAATCTTGTATAGAACCTGAGATTCCATATAAGAGAAGCCTCACCTTTAGGAGCTCTAGACTACTTGCATGTTGGAACCAACTCGGGGGGATCCAGATTAAAACTAGGAACGGTTCCAGGTCATGGTTGAGAGGAACATGGTAGTTCCCAAGTTATCCGTTTAACAGATTTGAGGTTAGATTTATCTAATTTTTTATTAATTCTGTGTGCAGGGTTCCTAGCCATTAATAAACTGAAAGTTGCAAGTGTGAGGCTTTTACCTTCTCTAGTTTTTACAGATTTTTACTTGTAGTATTTATTATCTTGATTGGATATTTTCATATTTGAATACATGCTTCAACTAGATTCCCATTTGTTTAAATTATTAAACTCAATCTCAAATATTTTAGATAATATATAGGGTTTATTTTTATGTTGCAGAAAAATCTGTTTGTTTAAACTCAAACTCAGCCTTTAATTTAGTAGATAGCTTTTTTCAATTCTCTTAGCTTTTGATTTAAACAGTTCTAGAAAGTTTAAATGTCAAACAATTTAATTTAGATTCAAAACCCTAACTGTTAGATAAACTAGCTACCGGCTATTTGCCCAAACATTATTATAAACTAAACCAGAGATTTAACAAATCTAGATAACATAAACCTAATAATAAACAAAATACAACTATGTTCAAAACATTAAAATAATTAGTAACTACATAGTTAAAAACAAACAAACTAGAGATTGAATATCTTATCTCACTATTTCAAAATAAATCAAAATGATGGAAGATTTCATATTTCCAACAAACACATTGTTCCCAATCATAAATACCCATAAACACCATTACTTATACCAAACATAACGTTAATAAACATTGTAACTACTATCATAAAAACAAGTATCAAATTTACCAAAGGCGTGAAGGTCGAGAGCCTTTTCACTTTTATTTATGAATCATGTTATGTAAATATTAACACTTCTAAACCTTTTTTCACCCAGCCCAGCCATCGAATCCTATAAAGGATTGGATACCGGTCTGTTAATCATTTACAAACAAATCATTACCAGTGAAACCCATCTAATACATTTAAGTATAAAACAAATAAAAAATCCAAACTAAACAGATTTATTCCCAACGCATCGCGTTAAGTGGAATCGTAAGAATCAAAACGTAAAGACCATATTAAAACAAGGAATTACATTCTTTAAAACACAGTCACAACAATTAAAACACCCAAGATCGAATCATGTGAACACGCAACGAAAATACCAAAATGATACATCGGTATCAACCATAAAGGGTTTCACCTTGCACGTTGCCCATAATATTTTATTGGAAAAGTGTTGTATATCAACTACGAAACATAGCTACGCTTGTTCCCAACACCATCACATGCACAATCATGATTTACACATAAAACCATTTAATTAATATACACAGGCCACATCATAAAAGCTAAGGCCCGATCTATATGCTTACAACTTCCTGTAAGAAGCGACTAAGCTATAAACAAACCAAGCTACCTTCTCATCTAAGCAAACACATCCATTTAAAAACCACACTCTTCTACCATATGCATAAGTTACCAAACTATGGCATCATTTGTGTCATTGCATAGCAATGGCACTGTAAAATTTAAAGGAAAATGCATTATAAAAACACAGATCCATTTACCCAAACAAAGATGTCCATTAAATCAAGCTAAGAACCAAATCCTTTCGTAGAAAATGATAAACTTCTAGAGACATCCGAATAGTTGTTAACCAGTCAAACATATCAAATTTACAAATTGGAAGAGCCATGAAAGGCTTGCACAGTCGTGTATACCAAATTCCAAAAAAATGTAATAAACCCAAACAGTAAAATGGGTCAACCATACGTTTCCTCAAACCCAAGTTTCGAACCCTCTGCTAAAAACATCCAGCAAGTGTAAATGCCATTGCCAATTCGGGGCTTACCCAGAGTTCGATTGCACAAGCAACCTACAGCTCTACCTTTTACCACGTAGAGTACCAACGCTCGGTTCACCTGCACAAAAGAAACAGAATTTATCAGAAGTATGCATTTTTTAAACTATAAACTAAATTGAAAGAGCAGTTGTGAAAACATACTAACAGAGCATACCTTCTACAAGGTCAGAGCTTGGTTGTTGCGTAGCATGGACGCAGAGCTCCCACCGAGAGCGTGAACCCTCTCCCCAGTCAGCAACAAAAAACAAAAACAATGAAATCAAAACCCTACCACAACGCTTTTAAGGAAATATTCCCGCGTTTTCCAAGGCACATTAATTACACCACCCTATCCACCACTACCACGCAGATCAAAACCCAGGGTGAAATCATGAATATGGATGTCTATTATTTTTGGGGGGGGTTATGAGAAAAGCAATTTTTTTTTCCAAGTTTGTCAACTTCGAGCAAAGAAAAATTAGATTTGTATTTAGAATTTCATTTTGCAGTAAAAACAAAAGTTCTGGAGAATTGTGTTAGCTTTCTATTGGTTATTTTTTAGATTTTTTTTTATTAGCATTTGATATGTCATTTTTGAAAGTGTTTGATAGTATGTTATTAATTAATGAAATTCTGATAAATAGTCTTTTTTTTTACACCGGTTTATTCATTATTCAACTATTGTTCATTAAAAACAAAATATTTTATGATTATCTAGAAAGATTGTACTAAAGGTTGTCTATAAGTTTGTATCCAACAGTCGCATGCAATAATTATTAGAATTTTTTGAAGTGGACCAATCTGAAAAACTAGCATAAAACTGACATGTTTAGTTTGACACAACAACTTCCCTAATTTCCAATTTAAAAAAAAAAAAAACTAAAAGTACCCTTTTGAAGACAACACATCAATGTTGGGCACCATGATTTTTCCAAATTTTTTTATCGTGTCTTTAAGAAGTTATTGAATTTTCATTTCAATGAATTCTATTCAATTTTGAAGCAATCCGCACACCTTCTAAGAAATATAATAAATAAAATTAGTGGATCACAACAAATTAAAAAAAAATAGCATCTGTAAAAAGTAGATTGAATTATGCAGCTAATTGTATTATTTGTGAAGAGAAATTGTAAGTATTTGATATGATCCGATCTATCCAAAATTGGAAGAAGAGTAAAAAATAAAATGGAATTCCATTTCTGAAAATTTACAGGTTTTCGGCCGAAAGTTACTTTTGATGGATACCGTTAATTTTAAAGTTACAAAGTTAGTTCTTTCTAACTTTAAAGTTAATAGTATCAGTTAAAGTAACTTTTGGCCGAACTATTTTTTTCGACCGAAAGTTAGTTCTATGTTTTCGGCTGAAAACATAAATTAGTTCGGCCAAAATATTACGGAATATGAATTCGGAAAAATTATTCGCATAGAATAGACACCCATATTCATGATTTCACCCCCCACCATTGCATAGTTTGGATTTCACATATTTCTCACCATTGTTTCAAAACCCCGCCACCTTAGATATTAACCCTCCATTTATTGTGAATAACAAGGTTTAAGCCATAGTTTCGATGGCATAACCATATGCCATAAAAACCAAACCCTCCACACTATAGTTCAAACATATAAAGTGTTGCATCCAAGGTTTTTAAACCTTCAACGCATGGTTATAACATGCAAATATATATTTATATTATAAACCCCTTCTTACCATAGGATATAAGGTATAGCCTAGGTTTAGGACTTTTGTCCTCTCTTAAGCATTTATGCATAGGAAGAGTGTTGTTAATGTATAGCTTGTTGTAGATTTAGGATGTTGTTTATTGCCACGATCAAAAGACTCAGATCATCGTCGAAATCACCTGCATAGGAAAATAAATGCATGCCTTAGTTCATAAAGAACTAAGTAAACCCCGTAGCATAGGAGCCTTACCTTTTCGAGTGAACCTTTAAAGGGATAAGACCCCGCCACTCCACCCCTTGACATACAGAGGTAAGTCTGCCTCTTCGTAATAAACAATAAACAAATTAAATACACATAAAACAAAAGCAAGACGTAAAAAAAATAGGTATCATCAAATATGAGTTACTAATATAGATAGCAAAAGTAAACTTATAAACATGTCGAAGTAATAAAACAGTATCATGTAAAGACATCATCATCATAAAGGAAAAACATATAGGAACATCAGCCGATGGAACTCAGGTTCAATTTTACAAACAATTTTTTATTCTGTGAAAGATTTAAAGATGTCCTTAAAAATTAGTATTTTATTAACCTACCAAAAAAAAATATTTATGAATTTTAGGGACATTACAAGAAGGAGTGTCATTCACAAGAATGGAGAAGAAGGAGGTGGAGACCAGGGT
Organism: Pseudotsuga menziesii; assembly: GCA_001517045.1. Taxonomy (NCBI): domain Eukaryota; kingdom Viridiplantae; phylum Streptophyta; class Pinopsida; order Pinales; family Pinaceae; genus Pseudotsuga; species Pseudotsuga menziesii. The sequence continues at coordinate 64,144 of LPNX010718556.1, read as the reverse complement.
GTGGATCCAATTGACCCAATGATTGCAAACAAAAAAAGCAGTTAGAATATTCTTCATGAAGTCCTTGTTGAGCTTGTCAAAGGATTTTTATAAGTTCAACTTGATTAACATACTAGCCTTTTTTGTGGCTTTGAGAGAGTGGATTATCTCATGAGAGAGGATGATGCCATCCAAAATTTTCCTTCCCTCAACGTATCCAGATTGCTCCTTGGATATGAGGGTGGGAAGAAGAGGCTTGATCCTGTTGGCGATGGTTTTGGCTATGATTTTGAAAATTACATTGCACGGAGTTATGGGTCAAAACTTACTAGTAGAATGTGCTCCATTTTCTTTGGAGATTAGAGTGAGGAATGTGGAGTTGAAAGATTTCAGGATTCTTCCTGTTTTCCAAGAGTCTTCAACAATGTCAAAGAACTCTTCCTTTATGGTGGACCAGCATGCATGGAATAAAATAGTTGTGAAATCATTTGGTCCAAGGGATTTGTCATTTTTTATTTGCTTGATCGCTTCTTCCAGCTCATCCATGTTAATGGGCCAAAGAAGGAGATTGTTTTGTTCTTGGGTGACCAAGGAGGGGATGTTGTCAAGGATTTCCTTTCTTTCTTCTTCTATGTTTATGTCGGGATCTTTCATGAGATGTTTGAAGTGATTGGTAAGAGTAGACTCTAGATCCTCCTGCTTCTCAACCTCAATTCCATTGTCAGTTTTTAATCTAACAATTATGTTGGCTTACCTGTGTTGTAGGGTGGATTTGAAGAAGAAAGAAAATTTTATGTCCCCCTAAGCTAAATATTCATGGATTTGAATTTCCAGAGTATTTCCTCTTGTAAATATCTGGCTTCCAAGGCTTCCAGCATGTCCTTTTCCTCCTTTTTTATGAAGTTGTTGTACCCTTCTTTTGTGATTGTTCTTTGTATGGTCTCTATTTGGATTTCGATCTACTGCTTTTCTAACTGAATATTTCCCAATTGCTCCTTATTCCAAGTTTTAACTTTTTCTTTGATGAATTTCATTTTTTGCTGAAATTTATACATGAGGGCTTTTGCGGGATGCTGGAAGTTGCTCCACCACTGTTGCAAAAGGGCATGAAAATCAGGGTGAGTTAGCCCGAATTTCTCGAATCTGAAGGGCCTCCTTAGATCCTCTCCTATTATGTCCTAGTAGAGACTGACATGCCAATGATCTGAGCTTGCAGACAAGAGAATGATAGTTGATATTGTTGCGCCTCCTAAGAGAATAGATTACGGGATTAGGAAGCGATCCAATATTGAAGCGATTATCCTATCTCCCGAGCATTTGTTGTTCTAGGTGAATAGGTTGTTGGGTGTGCTTATGTCTATTAGACAAAGCTCGTTGATCAAGGTGTCTAAGGCCTTGTTCGTGGGATTTAGGGAGTGAATCCTCCTTTTTCTCCCTGAGATTGCAGATGAGGTTGAAATCTCCTCTCAGGATCGAGTGCTTTTTCCTGACACATTAACTTAGCTTTTCCAGAGAGTGAATAAATGATTTATTTGGTGCAAGTGAGAAGGGTCCATAGACATTGGTAAGGATGCCCCTGAGGCTTGTACCAAGGAGGTAGAATTCTGCATAGATTGTGTATCGGGTTTCCAAGAAATTGGTGAGTTGAATCTCCACAGGGTTCCATATGATGCTAAGGCCTCTAGCAGCTCCATTAGCGTCGATAGCTATGGAGTCGCATCCTTTACAAACTTTTTCCATGTTGTTTTTGAAATCTTCTTCAGTGCATTTGGTTTCCTGTATAAACACAACTGTAGGATTTTTGGTGGCTATTTTCCTATCAAGCAGTTGATTTTTCTGAGGTGCATTGCAGCCTCTAATGTTCCAAGTTGTCAGTTTCATCGAGAAGGCTTGCAGGGTAGGGAGAAGGCGGCCTCTATGGTTGGAAATTTCCTGAAGAAACCAATTTCTCTCGATATCCTTGATCCTTTACTGATTACTTCTTCTTCCCCTCCTTTCATTGCTTATTTTTTTATGATTTCATGTATTTTTCACTAGGATTTTCAATCCCTACCCCTAGGGTTTTAGCTTTCCTGGTTTTGATGATGGCATCCTTGAGTAGGACCACCTGTTGGGATGGGATAATCCCTTGTTTCGGATCTTGAAAGTATTTCTCCAATCCATCTAGATCCAGATCTCCAATTCCCATCTCGTCTTGATATTCCTCCATCGGGTCCATTTCTCAGCATGATTCTGGGGGTAATTGCTTTTATCTTTTGTTAGCTTCCATGGTGTTGTTGGGTTTGGCTAGATCTTCAGGGCACATATCTTCAATCTTTGGGGTGTCCTGCTAATTAGTTATGATTTCAAAGCATTAAATGTCTTAGTGGAAATGGGTTTTTTGTTCACCTCTGGCCCTTAACTCCTATTTGCTATCCTTTTTTTCCAGCCACCTTGGTGAAGCCATCCTCATCCTTAACATCTTTACCCTTCTATTGGTTGTTTGTGTTGGTCTCTAGGCATTCCCTGAACAAGTTTCCATGCTTGTGACATCACCTGCATCTGAAGGGTATTTGTTCATAGTCAAGGGATTGGAACCAGTCCTCATCATCCCAAATTAGGTTGATCCCTTATGGTAAGTCCTTTGTTATGTCCATTTAGACGTAGATCCAAGCATAAGAGGTGTATATCATTTTTTTGTCTTCTCTACTATCTTCACAAATTCTCGTATTGTGTTTCCTAGATACTTCAAAATGCTCTCATGCCAGTACTCCGAGGGGATGGAGTATAGCCTAATCTAGATCAGGACGAAGGTGAGATATTCCTTCTTTGAGTTGAATCTCTCCTTCCAGGGTTTCAGAAAGAGTTCGGTCGAGTTGAAGAAGTATGGACCTCCCTCAAAGATGTGGTTTTTGTCCTAAATATTCAGAAAGGCCACTGTAAAGAATCATTTTGCTCCTAAGTGAATATAAAATGTGCTTGGGGTTCCTAGGTAACTAACATTGATCCACCACAATAGGGATTTCTCTGAGGGCGATATACCCACAAATTTACCAATGAGAGCATGGTCCTTCATGTGTTGAATGTGAGCTTAAAGGCCTTTCGTGTGGATCTGCATGGTAGGGATTTCCTTTGCTTTTGGGATGCATTTTATTGTGTTTTCCATGGAGGTTGGTCCTTGTTGTTGTTTTTTTCCTTCCTCTCTCCTGTTGTTAACGATTTTTGAATTTGTTGTTGTTTGAGGGTATACCTATTTGTTTTCTAGGGATTCGACCTGGGAGGGGTTGGGATCCCCCCCACCCTCCTTGTGGGATCCCCCATGCTTCGCTTTTGTTCTCCAATGCGCAACAATGAAGCTCTGCCACTTTGCCTGTGTGTGTAGCCTATAGATCTACACCTTGCAGAGCCCATTCCATGTGCCATCAAGCACAGAGCCTCTTGAGCTCCGTTGCCTCTGTCCTCTCTTGCTCACCGTTGTCGCCTATCTCTAGTCTTCCCCCTTCCCAAACCTACATCGTTTATTGGTGTAGGATTGAAAATGGTTTTAAAGACATGGTTTTAACACATGCTTTTAAAACCATGGGTTGTTTATGAGGGCCTTGCACACTCCTAGACCATGTACAATAAAACCATGGGTTGTTTAGGGAGACTTGCACATGGTTTTGACATTTTTTTGGCAGATAATTATTATTTTGTTAGGTATGAACATTACAACATCTTCTCTGTATTGGGTTTTTTTGGGTGGATAATTAAATTTTTATTTTTTATTATTTTGTTAGGTAGGAACATTACATCTCCCCCATATTGGGTTGTTTTTATGGACGACTATTATTTTGTTAGGTAAGAACATTACAACATCTCCCCCATATTAGGTTGTTTTTATGGACTACATTTTTTGGGGGGTATAATGAACATTTTTATCTTTATTATTTTGTTAGGTAGGAACGTTACAACATCTCCCCTATACTAAGTTTTGTAGAGGGCCTCTCTTCTAGGTGCAAACATAACTCCATTAATTTTATATTTTTTATATTTCAAAATAATTAGATTAACTTACATTGAATTGCATACATGTTAAATATAAAAGGGAATTAGTAAATTATATTTAAAAAGTAATTCCGTTAGTTTTATTGTATTGCATTCATGTTAGAATATAGAAGTAACTCTATCAATTTACATTGCATAGAGAAGTTTCCTTCCATTGCATTGCGTCCAAATCTTGCCTACAATGGTTATTTATTTCAGAAGTTACCCTGCCTCGCAAATTTCAATCTAGCATCAAATACGACAGTAATGTCTTCGAACTTGTAGTTATATACCATTGAGAGCCTCTATTAATATTCTTTTGCGGCTAATAAATATGTGCGATGATGTCTTACATTGACTCTGCCATTTATTTTATTTTTTGATGGAGGACTTTTGAATGAAGAAGGTAACTTCAATTTTAATCTTCGAGGGTCTTTTACAATGTATATTTCTTGGTTCGCTCAAAAATATTTGGAGATGGTGTCAATCTTCTACCTTATTTCTACAGGTAACTATTCATCGCATCGTAACTTCTAAATTAATTTTTTATCCATTGACGATGGTTAGGTATTAATATGCATTTTTATATATTTGTTGAGTTATTCCCAAAAAAAAATTATCATTTGCAAGTATAGTTTGATGGGGAAGTTACCCTTGTTTCCTTACTTTGATATTCTAGACATACGTATCCCTTGATAAGTTATTTCAGTATTTGTGTCATTGCAAGGATTGTTTTATTTTGAGTCCCTTTGCTTCATTGCTAACTTCCTATTATTTTTGTTAAGGGTTCACGAAAGCATCCAACCCCTTGGGTCGTTAACACATTGGGCAACTTCACCTCACCTATTCAAACAATAGATTGGTATTGTAAAGATAACTTAATTGATTCTCCAACATACTTAGGGAAAATATTGGTCCAAGCGATGTCCATAAATCGTTGTTCGGATAACTACGAGATTTGGGGAAATCTCTAAAGAGGTTGGAGCCTTCAACCATCTCCTTTTCCCTTTATAAAATATTTACGAGCTTTCTTTTCCCTTTTTGGGATTTGCTCATATAACTTATGAATATGTTCTCATTTGATTGAACTTGAGATTATAGCTCTTCAACTAAGAACTTTTTGTTCATATAGTTTATGCATTTTTTGTTGATTGTTTTTGTGAGGGGCATCCATACTCATCTTGGCATCATATGTTAGCCCACTCTAAATCATGGATGAAGTTACAGGATTGCGAGCATTGGTTAATCACTCTAGAATTTTCTCCCTAAATTTCCTTACATGGAATAGCCAATCTGATGGAACTGAAGCCTTCGTGCATGCTTATTCCACTTTTAACTAACTTGAATGCTTATTCCTTCTGCAATCAATTTTGTCATGCATTAGTAAATTCAGTGTTTATATCCATGATATATTGAGTAAATTGGTCATGATAGATTGGTTGTAGTTCTTTTCTTTTCATGGTTTAAGTAGTCGCTAATTCATTTTAGGTATATTTTGGGTATGATATTCTCATGAGTGTTATAATAACCATTTATTAGTGGCTTCATGGCAAACATTGGTGGCAGCTTTCTATCAACTACAATGTATTTGGGAACCATCTTTGTATAACTCTAGATTCTTGATTGTTGTCTCTGGAGTTCTTATGTGCGTACAATTCAACGATTGGCATTATAAATGTTTTATACTTAATGACAATTTTGTCATTTTGAACCCTTAGAATACAATTTCAATCTGTACCCTTCCCAAAATAGGTGAAGATCCTACTTGTTTGAAGTCATTGTAAATTGTCATATTTACTATGAAGCAAGGTTCATATTGTTAGTTTTTCATCAGATAAGCTAGCATTATGATCTTAGGATCTTTTCACTGAGAGAATAACAAGCACAGCAATAAAACATAAGCACATCACAAGAGACAAGAGACACAAAGAGTTTTCCTCGGGGAAACCATAAAGGAGAAAACCCCGCAACTTCCTCAGAGATAGAATCAGCACCAACACAGTAAAACTGGAAAACAATAAGATGATCTCCCGACAGCAGCAGTCTCTCTCTCTCACACTGAGAGAGCTTCTCCTCTCTCACTCATGTGCCCCAATGAGTGAGTGTGAGTGTTGCCAGTGAGATAAATAGAGAGTCTCACTCTCTATTTATATTCTTTTGTTCACTTGAAGTGCACTCCAACATGTCGGCCTCACTTAACAATTACTTACTAGAGCCAACATCTCTAGGAGTGTCTAATAACCCTAGTGCCCCACCACTTGTGGGGACTTTGCCTCCTCCAACAAATAGGAGAGTAACACAATGGTGGGGACTATTTCCCCGACTTACAATGACTCACCTAGGGTCGACTTCACTAGGATCGTCTAATAACCCAAGGGCCCCACAACTATGGGGACTTTAACCCTTTACCAATAGGAGGGTTACCCACAATGACTTGACATGACTTTCTCTTTATAGAAACTTCTCGGAATAAACATCGGGGTATGACATGACTCAAATACATTACAATACATCCCGGAATAAACATCGGGTTACAATAGATAAGAAATACAAGTGAATACATTTCAAAGTTACAATTACATCAACACTCCCTCTTAACTAGGAAGGTATTCTCTCGACACAATTTATCAACACAAGTCTTCTTCTCTATATCATCTGGATCATCATTGAGTTCTCGTCATCTTTGTCTTCAAGTTGTCCTTATATTCAAGTCATCTTCATCTGGATCTGGATCATCACTTGATCTAGATCGTCATCACTGAATCTGGATCATCACTCGATCTGGATCATCATCACTGAATCTAGATCATCACTCGATCTGGATCATCATCATGGGATCTGGATCATCACTCGATCTGGATCATCACTGCTGGATCATCATCACTCGATCTGGATCATCCCTGGTGCTATCTCACGATTCTTCTCATCACAGGAAGTTCTACAGAGCCAACCCTTTTTCATGCTGGTTGTAGGCCTAGCCTCCATGTAGGTCTTCTTCAGCACTTATATCTGACCTACTCGTCATAAAGGCCTGTCCATCACTTACATCTGACCTACTCGTCAGAAAGGAACGTCCAGCACTTACATATGAACTACTCGTCAGAAAGGCATGCCTAGTACTCACATCTGATCATATAGGAATCAATCCTATAATCACATCAGAAAGGCCCAGCACTCACATTCACCAGCATGATAGGACACAACTACTATCATCTATGAAAAGGCTTCAGCACTTACATCTGACCTACTCGTCAGAAGGGCACAGTACTCACATCCATCCAGGCTGGAACACATCCTGCTCACAATGATGGGAGAGTTATGCACTTCCATCCAGGCCGGAACCACATCCTGCACACAATGATGAAAGAACTTTGTTCTTTCACCTAGGCCGGAACCACATCCTGCTCACAATGATGGAATATTTCCTCACTTTCATCCAGGCCAGAACCACCTCCTGCTCACAATGATAGAAGAACTATGTTCTTCCACCCAGGCCAGAACCACATCCTATTCACAATGATGAAAGACTGTCATCTAGGCGGGAACACATCTTGCTCACAATGATGAAAGGGCTTGCACTCACATCTGATCTTATAGGAACCAATCCTATAGTCATATCAGAATGGCCCCCAGTCCTCCTCGACTGAGCTACCTGGTAACTAACCAGGTGCCTCCATTCTCTTAGAGAATGGCAGTTGCCCTTACATCCGACCTGCTCGTCGGAATGGCCAACACTCACATCTGACATGGAAGGAACTTAATCCTTTAGCCATGACAGAATGGTTCAGCCCTTACATCTGATCAGGTGGGAGCACATCCCTCTATCACATCAGAATGGCTACTTAGTCCTAGACTAAGTGTTCCTGGTACCTCGCCAGACAGCTCCATTCAAAGAATGGAAATTGCCCTTACATCTGTCCTATTCGACAGAATGGCCAGCACTCATATCTGACATGGAAGGAAGAAATCCTCTCACCATGACAGAATGGCTTAGCCCTTATATCTGACCTACTCGTTAGAATGGCTATGGATCTCAGCACTCATATCTGACATGGAAGGAACCAATCCTCTCACCATGACAGAATGGCTCAGCCCTTATATCTGACCTACTCGTCTGAATGGCTATGGATCTCAGCACTCATATCTGACATGGAAGGAACCAATCCTCTCACCATGACAGAATGGCTCAACCCTTATATCTGACCATGGAAGGAACCAATCCTCTCACCATGTCAGAATGGATATGGGTCTTATCACTTTCTCTTGGAGGAAACCTCGAGCTGGAGAACACCAAGCTTCTCCCTGAAGTACTTGAACTTCAGCCTAGCTAATGGCTTCGTCAATACATCGGCTATTTGTTCCTCCGTCGCAACATACTGGAGTTTCACTGCTCCTCTCTGCACCATATCCCTGATATAGTGATACTTGATCTCGATATGCTTCGACTTGTCATGGAACACTAGATTCTCTGACAACTTCATGCAACTCTGGTTGTCACAATGTATACAAGTAGCATCTAACTGGAGATCAAATATATCAGACAGTAGCTTCCACAACCATACTGCCTCACAACTAGCTGAACAAGCTGCGACATACTCTGCTTTAGCTGTACTCAGTGCCACACAGGATTGCTTCCTGCTAAACCAAGAGATCACACTTGATCCCATACTGAAGCAACACCCTGAAGTACTCTTTCTGTCGATGGCACTGCCTGCCCAATCTGAATCAACACAACCCTCCAGGTTAATCTTTTGATTCGCATTGTACTTAAGCCCATAATCAACTGTACCCCTTAGGTACCTCAGAATATGCTTTGCAGCAATCAAGTGAACATTTCTCGGATCTGTCAGAAACTGGCTCAAGGTGTTCATGGCAAAGCAAATATCTTGTCTTGTGTTCATCAGGTACATTAATGACCCAATCATTTGATGATACATCGTAGCATCAACTGTCTCTAATGAAGAAACACTCAATAGCTTCAAGTTCGATGCCATAGGTGTGGCTATAGCCTTGCAGTCCATCATCCCAAACCTCTTCAGGATCTCTACTGCATACTTCCCTTTTCCAAGGAAGATTCCATCTGTACTCTGCCACACCTCCATACCTAGAAAGTAATGCATCATCCCCAAGTCCTTTATTTTGAACTTAGTAGCAAGCTTTCTCTTCGTATTAGCAATCAACCCATCCGTACCTGTCACAAATAAATCATCTACATACAGTAGAAGCATCACTGGGTTACCATCCTCAACCTTGTAGTAAAGGCTGGAATCCACTTTACTCTTAGTAAAGCCTAGAGTCATCAGTAATCTATCCATCCTGTCGTATCATGTCGAACCTTAGGTCTTTTGCAGTCACTCCCTCTGTCTTCCGTACTCTATGCACTGAAACATTATGTGTTGGAGTGACAAGTAGTATCCATCTAGGATCATTGGATACCAAGATCCTCTATTTTGAAATTTTTCAAAAGTTCTTCTCACATCCATATGTGAGCTTGTCATCCTTTATCAACCTTGTAGCAAAGGTTAATATATTCATCAAGCTCATCATGTATGTGTTATCCCATGGGTGTCTTCTAAACTCGTACAAGACCTTAGTTCATTTGCACGCATGATTATGCATGTCATGTGACTTCACTTCCAGTGGCTGCAAATGTCTCTTCGTAGTCTATGCCTTCTTTTCGTGAGAAGCCTCATGCTACGAATCTTGCTTTGAATCCCACGACGTTTCCATCTACTGCATGATGGAGCTACGAAATTCCCTTCACGTATTAATACTGCATCCTAGACATCATTCTTCTTGAACTGGTCTTCCATTTCTTCTTGGTTACTTCTTCATGGCTGGAAGGTTCTGTATCAATGATGTTGCTGTATTCATCATATTATTCTTCATTTTGAAATGTCGTCACTTGTTCTTCGGAACAAGTCTCATTCTTCTTTGCTTGTAGGTGATTATGTATGCAATCTTTCCTACAATTCAAATGCATTTATATGGTTAGAAACATTTCATAAGGAATATTCATACTGGCAAGTTATTATGCATAAATATATGATCATGCAACTACTTCAGCCAATACAACATTCATCCATATCTCACGAAACTTTTCTAGATGCCTTCCATCTCTACCGGGACAACATTGAGATTGTGCACTAATCCAATATGTCAGCAAAGAGGTTTCATTCTAGATAAGTAGCAATGGAGAGTTGTATAGCACCATGAGCTACTTACCCATCACATGCATATTAGTAGTATACTATCATTAATGCAAACATCCTATCATGCATAATACATCAACTGAATATAGACAAATGCATAACAAAACAATATCATGAAAATTGAATACTTATCTTTATTTGTTTCATGGGTAGACTTCTTCTTGAACCTTCAACTTCATCGTCTTCTTCATTCATAATAGCATCGTTTCTTATCCAAATGCTAGGATGGATAAGAGGTTCTTCAAGAGTTGAGTCCTTTGTATTCCTCATCGTTTGAGGGATCTTCTTTCGATGGTAAGAGCTTGTTCTTCGGTTGCTTCCATCTTCTCTTCTCTTATGAGTTGAGCTTCTTCTTCTTCTCAGAGTCAGCTGAAAGTAATCACTTCCTTCTGGCACACATTCCTCGAATGAATGAATCCCATGATCCTAGGAGGCCATTCAAGGTGGCCATCACCACTTCTACATTCTTCACTTTTTTCTTTTACTGCTTCAAGTTGTTCTTTGATTTGAGAGATCCTTATGACTGCATGGTTTCTGCATTCTGGATCTTCACCTTCTTCAACTAGTTTCTTAAGGTCATATTCTGATGTATGTTCTTACCTTCAAACATCTTGGTTAAGGAATCAAACATCTTCGGTTTATTTAGGGAAGACACTTGTAGTACAAGTTGATTCATGACTGAATCAACAATGATCTTCTTGGCCTTGACCAAGTTCTTCTTGCGTAAGGCTTTGAGCCTCATCTCCCTCTAGAACTAGAACCTCTCTACTCATGTAGGTGTCCAATTCATTTCTTCAGGGAGATCAAATACTTCCATGCTTGGAAGCTGTCAACTTCACCAAGATTATCATCAAGCTGATGTGATAGATCACTTTCAAATGAGAAACTTAAATGGAAATAGCAAAAGATTAGATCTTACCGATTTGAGGTGTCCGTCCTGGTTCCGGAGCTGGCTGATCTAGGGTTTGTCACAGAAACCCTAATTTTCAAAACTTGGAATATTTCAGATCTAATTGGATAGACAGATAGATCTCTTCAAATGGAGCTGTCCAATGTACTCCTTTTCTGAAAACAATAGAGGGAAGCTCTCGGAACAGGAAGCCCTAGTTTTCCAATTTCTTCTGCAGAAAAGCCTGTTACTGTTTCTGTGATATCTCTAAAATTACTACTCCTCTGTGTCTGAAATTTATCATTAAGGTAACCTCACATGTCCCTAATCCAACACCATAGTTTTCATCAGAATTGGTTTCACCATTTGGGATTTATGATCCTTTTCCCAAGGTGACCTGCTACAGGACTGTTCAGAATAGCGTAATTGTATCGACTTCCACATGTCATTGGTTCATCTTCTGAGTCTGATATTCATACCAACAAAAGTAAGTTCTGTTCCCTTTCTGGAACATATTCAGGAATTCCATTTGGACCTCTGTAGCCCAAGATATTGCAATTCTTCCCAGGTGTCCTGTTTAGGGATGAATTATGGAAGAGGCTGGAACCCTAACTTGGAGGGATCATAGCTCCCCGAATATAGCGAATTGGAGGATGAATTTTGGACACAATATTCATCAGTAGTTTATATTTGGCTCCTAAAATTTTAAAGTCCTAAGCCTTCTCCAATCTCGGGATATAGCGAATGTACCAAAACTTAGCAGTTTTAGTATTTAGGTTTTTTCTAGCTCGGGGTCAAACTCGGGTTTGACTTTCCTGGAGTTTCACCCAACCAAATTTATTGATCCATGTCTCTAAAATTTGGTTTTGATAAGGAGAACAATCATATGCTGGGATTACTCAAAAATTCCTCTTTTGTAGAAAGCCCTAGTTTCCGCATCGAATACTAAAAATGCTCGAAATCGAATTATGCTTCGACAGAAAGATGCGCCCTTCAATGGAGAGTCAGCCTAGCATACTTTTGCTGATAGATTATGGAGAGAGACCCAAAAATTAAGAAGCCCTAGCTTCTGTATCTGCACAATGTCTTCTTCTCAGGTTAGCTCTGATACCATGTTAGTTTTTCATCATATAATCTAGCATTATGATCTTAGGATCTTTTCACTGAGAGAATAACAAGCACAGCAATAAAACATAAGCACATCACAAGAGACAAGAGACACAAAGAGTTTTCCTCGAGGAAACCATAAAGGAGAAAACCACACAACTTCCTTAGAGATGGAATCAACACCAAAACAGTAAAACTGGAAAACAGTAAGATGATCTCCCGACAACAGCAGTCTCTCTCTCACACACTGAGAGAGCTTCTCCTCTCTCACTCATGCGCCCCAATGAGTGAGTGTGAGTGTTTCCAGTGAGATAAATAGAGAGGCTCACTCTCTATTTATATTCTTTCGTTCACTTGAAGTGCACTCCAACATGTCGGCCTCACTTAACAATTACTTACTAGAGCCGACATCTCTAGGAGTGTCTAATAACCCTAGTGCCCCACCACTTGTGGGGACTTTGCCTCCTCCAACAAATAGGAGGGTAACACAATGGTGGAGAATATTGCCCTGACTTACAATGACTCACCTAGGGTCGACTTCACTAGGATAGTCTAATAACCCAAGGGCCCCACAACTATGGGGACTTTAACCCTTGACCAATATGAGGGTTACCCACAATGACTTGACATGACTTTCTCATTATAGAAACTTCCTAAAATAAACATCGGGGTATGACATAACTCAAATACATTACAATACATCACGGAATAAACATCGGGTTACAATAGATGAGAAATACAAGTGAATACATTCCGAAGTTACAATTACATCAACACATATAGCTCAAATTATGTCAAAAGTAATATGTACCATGTTTGAAAAAATGCAGATTGTCTCAAGCTTCCCATTAGTCACCTAAGTTACCAGAGAAAGTGAATGCTTTATTTCTCGCATCTTACTTTCTATGTTTAGACTACACAATGGTGTGATTTAAATGCTCTGTTTTATGTGACTAATGATGTTATTTATTTGGTTGGATGAAGCAACTTGCATACATTTTGCAACAATCTGATGAAACATGAAAACAATGTGCCACTCATACATCACTCATTTTATAGAGTGCCAACAACATCTGGTTCCTCATCCTTTTTGGCATGCTCCAAATACTCAATTATGTGGCTCTCTATGGAGGAAAACCATACAATGTGAACACGTCTTTGCCACCTCCATCTGATATTATTAATTTGGGGTATGCTATTTCTACATGAAGAAGATATCCATAGGTATAACTAACAAGACTCATTAGAAATGCATTGCAAAGCTGTGTCAGACTTTGGAATAAAATGGGAACCCTATGACTAGACAAATATGCTGGATTAATTGTATTTCTTATAAATGGGTCGATGTAATATAGATGTAATTGATGACTCAATGCATATAACACTATAAGATGAAGATTTACTTGGAATCGGTATTCCATGATTCCCTTGGAATCAATGTACTATAAAACATCTCATCCTTACGTATGTTTTATAGTATTTGATTACACATCCATCCAAGTATGCTTCTTATGACCTGTGTTTGTAGATGCTACTTGTTTTAATGGGTTAATATTTTTTAAGATAATTTTTTCCATAAAATGTAAAAGATAATCAAGATGAAAGTGGTAGAACACCATGTTTTTTCCATATTTGGAAGACTTGAATGGAAGCATATATAGAGTAAGTTATCTACTATGTTGATGACAGAAAGCACATATAGTGGATGTGCATATTAATTTTTTTTTGGAAATTACAAAGAATTTGTGTTGTCATGCATCATCAAAATATATAAAGTTTCAAACAGATCAGTCATGGGCCATTTACTTTTGTCTGGGATCCCATTTATCATGGGAATGGTGAGTCGAGTTTCCTCTTTTGAAACAAAATTTATCAAACAAGTTTGGTATTGGCATCATTGGATGTTTATGGCTAGAATGTATAAAAAATAACGGCTCCATCACCCTTTAATCATAGTTTCTCTTTAATTAAGTTATATTTCTTACACATAACAACACTCACATTCTCACTGAATCATTGTTTCTACTAGGAAGCAAATCTTATCGTGTTCCTTCTATATGGTTGTCGATTAATGACCGACATTTCCTGAAGCGGAAATAAAACTGAATAAATGTTGGGCATTAGCCTAGTTGTTGAGATGGACAATGCTATTTGGGTCTACTTACTCTCTGGATAACAAGCATCATGAAGAGTGGCAAGCCATAACTCAACCCATTCGTCCACAGTGCGACTAAGATTTCATTCAAAGAACATAAGTTTTCATCTTTTAAAATTCCACTTATTTTGTAGGTAGTTTGTGATTTATTAGCAAGGGTTATATCAAGGTACTTTTATCTCTCTACATACAATTTCCCAATTAGATGTTATCATTGTTATGGTCTCGTTATGGTTATTGTATGTACCATAAACTAAACCTGATAGGGTACATGCAGGAAAAATGATCATTTTGCATCAAATAACAATGATATGGAAAATGTTAATGTTCATGCCTTTAAATTTATTGAACATTTGATAGTTTGCTAACCTATGATGCTCCACAAACATATAATTATAGTTGTAAAAAACTTAAAATTTGGATGCCAATACAATTTAATAACCACTACTATATGCATATATTAATAAAGTGTTGGAATTTGATGTTTAACACTTATTTTTATGTCATAGTTTTTAAAGATAATATTTATAATACTTATGCATAAGTATTTTATAAATTATGAATTTAATAGAATATAAGGTGAAAACATTTTTTTGTGATTAAAAAAAATTATCTTTAATCTTTCTCTTCGTTTATACAAACTTAAAATTATATTTAAAAAATAGTTAAGATATGAGGGAAAAAAAGTACTTATAAATTATGAATTTAATAGAATATAAGGTAAAAATATTTTTTTCTAATTAAAAAAAAATATCTTTAATCTTCCTCTTAGTTTACACAAACTTAAAATTATATTTAAAAAAACTTAAAATTATATTTAAAAAATAGTTAAGAAATGAGGAAAAAAAAAGTAGAAAGGCTAATATATTGGCTACACAACTCATTTAAACTTTTTATTTTATATAATAAATTTTTAATAATTTAAATATAATTATTTAAAAAAACAAAACAAAATATTAAATTATAAATATATTGTTTGAATTAAATATTAACTCATAGTTTTATAATTTTTTAATTAAATTAAATAAAAAAAATTAGAAAAATTTTGATATTGAATTTTTTTGGTTTCTAATTTTGAAAAGATGTTGAAATTTATGTTTTGATTAGAGGTATTTTTTTTTCAACTTTGAAAAGATGCTGAAATTTATGTTTTGATAAGATAAAATCAAAATGAAATGTGTCACTTTTATTTTACAAAATTATGTCAAATGTGTAAAAGGTGGGGTTCATATTTGAGTCTTTAATTTTTTGAATATTAATATGCAACAGCTTACATTAAGAGAGTCATTGAAATATTAACATTTTATAAAGAGAGAATCATTGAAATTTGGAATAGGGAGGGAATACTATGTTTGATATATAGTAATGAATTCCACATATAAAAACAAAGAAGATAATATTTTGTTTTATATATACTAAGGAATTTCACGTCATATAAAGAATAAAGAGGATAGTAAATGGAAATAAATATTTTGAAACATGTTTAATTTTCACCATTATGACAACATGAAGATAACATCAAAATATAGTTGTTCAATCCAAATTTCAAACACTTCAAAAGGATAGTGGATAGTTTTCATGTATGGTAAACAATGTTCATAAAAAACATCGTTGTTCTACACAAATTTCATGCATTTAACAATAGGAGTTGTCAAACCCATTTCATGCATTTCGAAATTCTCCTTTTTAGGTTTTGTCAATCAAACCTTCTTCATCTAATTGTCATCTTGTAATTGGATGGTTGAGGGTGTGTCAAGGGTCATCCATCATGGATGTCACGTCCATTTAAATATTCTATTTTTGAGTTTGTATCAATTTTAGGAGGGGTGGTACTATATTAATAGGAGTCTTCTCCATTTGATTGCAACCAATAAAATTCCAACAATAATTTTTAAGTGGCATTTTATCTTTGCTACGATTGGTTACTAAGGTAAACTAAGGAGGGCACATGTACTTTAGGGTGGCCATGACTTTCATTCTTTGTTGCATTCATGGGGAGAAAAGAAGAGGGTGTCGAGGTAAAGAAGTAGCCATGGGGAGAGAGAGAGAGATCATTGGCAAAAGAAACAAGAAAAATTGAATGAAAGAAGGAAAAGAGAGGCCACTAGAGGAGGGAATATAGCCATGGAGAGGAGCCAAAATATTTTGGTTTGAAAATCTGGTATGGGACCAAGAACTTGTTGAAATTCCAGTCTATTATAGTGGAAGCCCTCAAGCCATTACAATTGTAATTTAAAAACTATGATATTTAATATAAATTATTGTGAATTTGTAATGGTTTATTTTGTGTATGATGTTTGCATGATTTTGAATTTGTGCCTTAAGTTTGAGTTTTAATCCCAAATTGTATCTTTGTTGTGTGTTGTATTTGTAATATTCATAGGGTTCCGTCAAGTGGGGTATAAAACACATATAAAAAAGACCTATTATGCTAAAAGAGAGAAGCTCTAATGGAGGAAAGTGCTCACTAGAATTGTTTAAAGAGAAATTACACTTTCAGGAAATACATTTGTTGAGTAGAATTGTAAGAAAGTAGAAATTTGCGTAGAAGTAGCATAATGGAGAATATAAGTTAAGTAGGCATGCACAGAAGTAGAATAAAACACAAAGGTGCTGCATAGGATTTAACATAGACACAAATAACTATTCAAACTATACATGAAACCACACAAAAATCCCATAGAAGAGGAATTGCAAGAGAGGCTCATGATGTGATAAATGAAGAACTGAAAGCTAAGAATCCACAGGAAGAAGATGGTTCAAGTGAATCCCTAGAGAATAATTAAAGCCTTTTTAAATTTCAATGGAAACTCAAAGATGGAGAAACCTACTTACTCGGGAATGACAAGGAAAAATTCGTTTACATGGAGCAAATTGACAACTTAAAAGAATGAAAGTGGCTTACATGAAGCTAGAAAGTGTGTACATCCTTATGGTGGGAAACTGTGAAATTGGAAAGGAAAAGAAAAGCTAAGGACAAAAAGGATTGGGATGAAATGGTGATTAAATTCAAAGATAATTTCCTTTTTCTTTCCTTTTTATAATACTTTGAATTTGGATAGGAAACTATAGAGTAGTAGGCAAAAGGAAATCACTAGGAATTTGATAAGTTGTCCATTAAGTATTGGTCATAGTGATAAAGGAGAGGAATTTCTTGCTATATATATGAATGACCTAAGGTATGCATGTCAAGATGAACATAGCATAATTATAATTAGGATTTTTGTAAAAGCATAATAGCTTTGGGAAAACATTAAGAGGTACAAGAAGATGTATGTTTGCAATAGATAAAAGTAGTGGAGGTAAGGAAAAGGAGGGTAATAGTGAAAATTCTACAAACCAGAGATATAGGAGAAGAAATACAACCTTTGGAGTTAGAGGAACCTTTGAAGGAAGATGATATCTTAGAGGTAGATAGATAGAAAGGTCCCCAATGGTTTCTTACAATTCTAAACACTAGGCCACAAATTATTTGAAAGTCCAGAAAATTTGCATACTAATAGGAGAGAGAGTAAGGCTCATGTAACCCAAGGAGTTGAGAGCACATTTAAGTCTATAATTGAAGATAATGTTAATCAATTTCAACCGAAGCAAGGACAAGGATGGGTGATATCTAATGAAATGCACAACATGAGAAACCCTCTAAACTCACAAGACTCATATGCCCCTCTTACAAGATAATGTATTTTTTCTATGAGGGAAAAATGATGATTATGTTAATATATGAGAAAACATAATTAAATGATAGAGTACAAATAAGAAAGAACTAATTTCTCCCTAAAGGACAATAGGAATGCCTCTAAGTTAGATGGAAGCCTTCCATCAAAATCTTGAAGATCTCTCCTAATGAAAGTGTTTTGGAGTGTTAATGATAAGAAAACAATCACTTGCCTAAAGTTTAGTGCAATGACAAGCTTGATAGATAAATAGATAAACACATTTTCTTAAAAATTCAATGCACTTTATTTTTCCATTTTCAACTATTTCACCCTCCAACAACCATCTATGACTTACTATTACACCTTGAACAATTACGAATTTAAAGACAATCACTAATAAATATATATTAAAAATATAAAATAGATATGTAATAACACAACCGTTCGACTAAAGCAACAAACTTCGTGATATAGTTATATCACGACGTATCTATTTCATGTCCGCCAAAAACACTTAAAACGTTCCAAGTGAGACAGGTCTATGAATTTCTTTTATTATTTTTCTTTCTAAACATCGTGTTTTTGTTGAAAACTTCATTCCTAGTCTGGTTCAGTTAACCGTTCAAAAAATCACCTCCAACTCAACGAGAATTTTGGGTTTCTGAAACAGTTGCAGGAAAAATTAAAACGCTGTTTGTTGGCACGAAAAACTGCTAAAAGATGGGGATTTCTCCATTGCATCTGAAAGGTTAACTGCCCAGAAGGTTCGATATTGAAGAAATGAAATTCTGCACTTGCACTCCGTGATGTAATGGGTTGGAAACTTGAAATTTTGAGGATTCTTTTACGCACTTGGCTAAGTTTAGCGCTGTTTGATATTGAATGTTTCTATAACGAAATTGGGCTTTTCAGTTCAGTTGGGGAAATTAACATTTTTGGCTTTCTTAGGACCGAATTTTGATAGTAAAAAGGCTGCTCGCCTAGGTTTACATTTGCATTTTATTTGGCATTTGGGATTATTATTCCAGAGAGTGAGTGGAGCTGCAAATATCATGGCATCCATAAACTGTGCATTTATTCTTGTAATAATTGTCATGATAACGGCACTGAGAATAATAGATGCCAATACACTCCATAGTTCAGGAAATAAAATATCAAGTTTTGATTCCTCCAATCAAATTCGTATAGTAAACATCACTGTGCTGAAGGATCTAGTTGACAAAGGAGCTGGTAAGTTCAGAACTAACTTCAAAACAATGGAGTATAACACAAAGAAAACTAAAATCTTATGAAATTTGCTTATTGCAGTTTGTACAGATGGAAGTCCACCAGCTTACCATTTAGACAGGGGGTTTGGATCAGGAGCAAATAGCTGGCTGGTTAGCATTGAGGCAAGTCATTTCTCTTAATTTATGTCTTTTTTGAGGGGAGGTCACAGTTTCGAGTTTTGAGTTTTTTGAGGTCAGGCTTTCTGTGAGGATGGTGAAAGGTTTACCACCTCTATTATCTATAAATGTGTAAAAATATTCCTGAGTTTTCTGTGCATATTTTCGATGTGAAATAAAAAAATTATGATAGGTCATGATGAAAAGTTTTAGTATTTTTTTAAATCATTAGATGTTGCTACTGAGTTAGGAGCAGTAACGCTGTGGCAGGGGGTTTTATTNAAATAAAAAAATTATGATAGGTCATGATGAAAAGTTTTAGTATTTTTTTAAATCATTAGATGTTGCTACTGAGTTAGGAGCAGTAACGCTGTGGCAGGGTGTTTTATTTGTATTTGGTGTTTTTACCCCATCAGGAACTGTAATCAAGACCAATCTATGGATTTGCACTTGAATTTTTTTTATCCTTTGAAATAGTTAAGAGGTCCAGATCCAAAATTAAAATGATTTTTCAATTCAAATTATAATGAGTTTAATCCCTCGATGAGTATTTCTGTACAGGGTGGAGGATGGTGTCACAACACATCTTCTTGCTTAAGTCGTGCACGTAGTCACTTGGGTTCATCTCTGTACATGGGAGACTCAATGGCATTTTCAGGCATCTTAAGCAACGTTCAATTACGTAATCCAGGTATTTAAAGATACAATCTGACAAATTGCTTATAATTCACAGGATTCAAGAATATATATACAGAGACAATACCCTGCCATTGACATTACCTAAAATCGTTCACCAGATTTCTATAATTGGAACCGCGTTATGGTTAGATACTGTGATGGGTCATCATTCACTGGAGATGTGGAGGAGGTAGACCCGGTATGTTATATAGATTATGTTATTGTCAGCAGGTTTATTTCTTAATCCTTTTTGGGAGAAAACAATATTCTCTGTTTGGATTTGTCGAATATATTGCACTCGATATGAATATAAATTTAGATCTAACAACACAGATAGAAATGGTTTATTTATACGTAATTAGCTGCATTCCAGACTACCAACCTCCATTTTAGAGGGCAAAGGATTTGGCAAGGTGTAATGGAAGATCTTTTGGCAAAGGGATTAGATAAGGCTGAACAGGTGCATTTCCTAATCTTTTCCATCTTAGTAAGATCTTCACGTTTTTTTATAAGATAAAATATATTATATGGAAACAGAAGTTTCACTATCTTAGCTAAAATATATTACTAACTAAAATATTATATGGAAACAGAAGTTTCACTATCTTACTATCTTAGTAGTAAAAAATTGTAGATTTGTTAACTACAATGTTTATTGCATCTAGAGTATGCTTTCCATTTTATACTAGGGTGCTGTTCGTAACATAATATATTAAAAATCATGAACTTTTAACCTAAAAAACTAAAAAGTCAGATACCTGTGATATAATTTCTAAACAATTGTCGAGAATCTTTTTCACATTACTTATGGCAAACAAGAGATTAAAATTAAAATTCTTTGAAGAGTAAATTTTTTAACATTTAAAAAGAAATCACACTTCAATAAATTAAATTTCTTTAAATACTTGATAAATCTAAGTTTAAAATGAATTTATAATAATCATATACACATTTTAATATAAATTTCTTTTTATTATAAACCATGAATGTGGAATGCAAGCTATAATTATTTTGCTATATAAACTGAATAATACTGATGATTATCTAGCTCTCTGTTACAGGCTCTACTTACTGGCTGCTCAGCAGGCGGTTTAACTACGTTTATCCACTGCGATGCTTTTCGTGGTCTGTTGCCAATGACTACTCAAGTCAAGTGCATGACAGATGCTGGGTTCTTTTTGGATTCGTATGCCTTCAACTTGATCTTTTTTCTTGCTATGATGGTTCTATTCCACACATTATCAATCTTTGCTGTATCCATAAGTATCATAATCTAATTACATGCAGCGGTTTCCTTGCTAATGGCGCAGGAAGGATGTATCAGGAGGACATCAGTTCAGGTCTTACTTCGATGAAATAGTCACACTCCATGTATAATCCTCACTCTTCTATGCAGGTTTATTATTTAAACTAAAATTTATCAGAGCAGCTTAGTATATGCAGGTTTATTATTTAAACTAAAATTTATCAGAGCAGCTGAGTATTTAGTAAATCTGAATTTATTTATTTTTTTTAATTGAAGCTCATGCAGAATATATCTAAACTTTATAGAATCAAGTCTCAAAATCTTCCAACCCTAAACCCTAAATATTGTAACCAATGTCTTAAATGTCTTACCTATGATAATTTATATTTTACAATTTAGAATAAGTTTATATTTTACAATTTGAGGATGAGGAAGAAGGATCTTCTATATCTAAATCACTAAGGTATAAATAAGGTATAGATCTAGGACAGGTATATAATTGTGCAACTATGCAAAGGAAAGAAGTTAGGATGGGATAAGGTATAAGGAATGAAGCTAGAACCAGCATAGATTCATCTAAATGGGATTTACTAAGAATCCACAGGGATCAAATCTGTCAAGATGCAAACCCTTTTTTAAGGTGGGAATGTGTAATCTAATTTTTATGGTTTTAGTTTATCTAATTTATGTTGTTTTATATATACAATTCTAAATAATTTAAATTTAATTTAGACAAATTATTTTTAATAATATTTTATTATTTTTTATAAAATAAACTTGTTAACTCTAGAATGAACATTGAAGGAGTTACACATCTGGGTTGTAGAGTGTGCTTCTTCGGTGCAACTAATGGGTATAAATCAACCAAGCCAAACAATGCCCATATATATAAGGATGCAACATTAATGGATATGGATCAACCAAGCCAAGGAATGCCCATACATATATATATAACTGAGCAAAGAAAGAAAGGTAGGATGGGATAAGAAAGGAAAGGAAGCTAGAAGTAGTGGGTATAGATTAACCTAGCAGAATATGGGACTGATATAGTAGAAGTGGGACTTAGGAGGTGATTTCATGTATTTTATTAGTGGTTTATGTCTGGCTTTTAAATCGTAACAAGATGAGAAAAAGTGTATTGTTTGTTTTATAAATTTAGTTATATATAAGTTTATATGTAATAACTGATAGTTAAGATATGGATAAATGGTTGTTAGTAACATTTTTATAAGTAATCAACATTTAAGGACCACAAATTAAGTGGCTAAGTTAAATGACTATGCTACTTAATATACTCACTTGAGTAATTTCGAATGAATAATAATGATACATACTCACTTGGCTAATTTCAAATGAATAATAATGATACAGAAAGTTACAAATTATATGTTTTAGATCGCTATTCTCTTTGACAGACAAAGATGGCTCTTAATTGCTCCAATTAGGTTATATTTCTAATGTATTTTTATTCGTTGAATGGATGATGCTTTCCAGGGATCTTTGAAACACTTGCCAGCTGCTTGCACATCAAATATGTCTCCTGCAAGTCTGGTAGCATAAAATTCACAAGTTTCTCTCATTTGAAATAATATATTGTCCTGGTTTTCCCTATGACTAATCTCTAACACTGAATGATATCAATGGCAGTGTTTCTTTCCACAATACATTTTAGGATTGATCAAAACACCTCTTTTTGTTCTAAATGCAGCATATGATTCATGGCAGGTAGATAGAAGTTCTTTTGGCATCTTTTCACAGTTTCCCCTTTGAGCATATGATATATTGAACGCGATATAATCAACGTCATTTAATGTTTTCTATGGCTGGCATCATGTTTTCGACAGATGCGAAACGTACTGGCACCTGTTGAAGCAGATCCCAAAAATCAATGGCAGAATTGCAGGTTGAATATCACGCACTGTGATCCATGGCAGCTGAATATAATGCAAGGTTGGTGCATTCAACACCCAACCCCTATTTATTTCTTTTAACATTTGACATTGACTTCCCAGTCTGCGATGTACGTATTTTATTCAGGTATTCTACTAACTCCTTTTAAAAATAACAGAATTCAGAGATGATATGATCAGTGCCCTAGCCCCAGTGAGCAGCTCAAATACCGGAGGGTTGTTTATCAATTCATGCTTTGCACATTGCCAGACTACTTTGCAAGTTCTGTGGTACTCACCAACAACTTCTCCAACTTCTCCAAAATTAAATTCAAAGGTACTTCTTGAGATTTGTTGGATCGTCCTGTTTTCTCGGTTAATAAAACATTTATAACTTATTCGAGTTTAAAAGTTGGTTACCATTCATTAGCATAGGGTATAGCAATAATTGTTGCGATAGACTAATTGCTAATTGTTAGATCTTAGCATCTTAAGATCTAACTGTCAATAATGAACCTGCTACAGTAGTCATTGCCTTGGGGCATGCCTCAAAAATTTCTGTAAACTGCTAAGCATATATATGCTTATAATTTGCAAGATTTTGAAGCTTTTCTTCTCTTCATTGCATTGCAGACGATTGCAGAGGCAGTTGGAGATTGGTTTTTCGATCGAAGTTTGGTCCAGTATATTGACTGTCCATATCCTTGTGATTCTACCTGTCACAGCTTTCTATGAGGTAGAATATGGGGAACTATTTATCAAAAGATTCATGGAGTGTATTCACCTCACCTCACAAGACAAATCTTAAATGACATGTAGTAGCTTGTATTATTTTATAAATAAAATAATGCCATTTAATCATGACTATGGAGTATTAAGCTTTAGCTTATATTATTTTATTAAACAAAATAATACCATTTAATCATGACTATGGCGTATTAAGCTTTCCCTTCTTCTGTTGAGTTTTTATATTTGAGTTTAATCCTTTACTACTTCAATGTTTACTTGTGTTATAGACCAATCAACACATTAAGAAACACTTCTGTGATCGTGAAGGAAATTTTGTCATACACCTATAAGCACATAATCAATTTATGTTATATTTTGTCATACACCAATCAGTAAATAAGCAATTTGTGTGATTTTATAATCATTAAGGTTTCTTATTTATGTGATTTTAAAATCATTAAGGTTTATGTGATTTTACTGTGTTTTTTTTCCCAAAATTTAATCAATTTAGAATTAAGATAAATTTATATTTAAAATTTATTATTTTTTAAATATTAAAAATTTTACATTATACTTAAAATATATATATTATGTTTAATATATATATATTATGTTTGATGTTTTTAAAGTATGGCATACTGTTATTTTAGAAATTTTCAAAACAATAATAAAAATACTAAAACACAAACATTGATAAGACATTGAATTTAACACAAAACCATACAAGCCAAGGCCCCACACAAGTCATTGTGAAGTCATTGTGTTTGGATTTATCTTTAGAATAAATTACATGTTATGAGAGGCACACTCCATAAGCCTATGCTATCTATTCCACATTCACCATGTCTACAGGAGAGTGCATACCTACTCCAATAGTGTCATTTAATCTTGGATTCATTCTCGATAGTGTAATAAACATTAGTGTTTTTAGCTCTCCTCCTTGATGTTTATTGGAAGTAATAATGTATTTTTTTGTTGTTCCTGTTGTTATTGATTTGGGTCATTTTGATGTTGGTCTTTTTCTTTAGGTCATATTTCATCTTAGTCTTTTTTCAAAATTTAATAAATTTGGATTTAAGATAAAATTAAAAAATTTATTTTTCCAAGTATGAAAGAATTTGAAATATATTGAAAAAAAGAATACATTTTGTTGGATGTTTTTAAAATGCAACATAGTGTCATTCAAAAACAAAAAAATGAAAATCATAGTGATAATACACAAAACATTGATGGCACACACAATTTATTAACATGAGATCATACATGCCAGGCAACACAAGGCATTGTATTAGGATCTATTTATAGAATAAATTACATGTTGTGAGAGGCACACTCAATAATCCTATGCTATCTACATCCTTCCTTCATGTCATGATTTCTCCATCTCTACACCACAATGCCTACCTACTCCCATTTTCATTTAATGTTGGGTTATCAATTTTTCCATTTTCAACAGTGTAATAAACATTATCATTCTTAACTCTATTTCTTAATGTTTATTTGAGGTAACAATGTATTTCGTTGTTGCTCATTTGCCATTGATTTGGGCCATTTTCATCTTGGTTTTATTCTAGGTCATATTTTAATCATTTCCTTCAACTTAGTCATGTATTCATATTTGGTTTTCAACTAGCTCTTCATCTTGGTTTATAATCTTCATCATCAGTGTCTTGGGATTTCTTCATTATTAGGATTCATCTTTGAGATTTCCGCTCCATTTTTTTGTACATGCACAAACTAATTGTAGATGTTCATATAAAAAGAAATCCATCTACCTGAATACATGGGTTTCTAGTCATTGTACCCACCAAAACTATAGGAAACATTTTCACATGTGTGGCTCAACAACATATTAGACTCTCCCTTAATATAACTTGGACACGACACTAAATAGTCTAAGATCTCACCGTGCCCCTTTTAATTGAATTTTTATCTTATTTGATTCAACATCAAGCTAGCATATGAGTACACCTACCACTGAATGTACCTACCCCAAGTGGTTAATTATACAACTAGATAACATAACCTCTCTACTTATGAGAGGGAATCACATCATGTGATTACATGCATACATACAACCCACCCATGACCAGGCATCAAAAATTGAACCAATCAGTAGAGTGTGCATGCATTTAATAGACCTTAAAACAATATTCCCAATTGAATTCACCTCAAGTACAATAATAATACTTTTCCCTTTTCGTTATAAAAATTAGGATCATGATCACGTTCAACCTTTAAATCTTCTTACAGTTGGAATCTTTGTTGGTCATGACTTTTCAATCTAGAATAGTGTTTGTTGGATTGTGCACACTTCAAACACAATAACCTATGACATTGATTCATAAAATTGGATTGATGCACCAATTCCATGACTTTACTTTGATATTAAATGTACATGAAATTCAATTTACAAATTGAGACTCTTAAACATGAAGTGTCGAGTACCATTGAACATGCACTCCAACTTAGAGAATTCATTTCTCCATGACATGAAATCGAATATAATCCCTTACTATTGACCTAGACACCCATCACTTTACTAATATAAAAATCAAGACACTTACAATATCAATCCTTATTTTGGGCATTGAGCACCAATGGGATACCTTAAACATGGACAATGGTCAAATGAATAAAACCATATTGTACCAAATTCATACACATGACACATTTTACCAATTCAGAAAATATTTGATCAACCCACACATTCCAAGGCCACAATAAAATAGATACCTTGAATTCTCCTTACCGTACTTGGGGATTAGTGTGCTCTTCAATATGTATGGTGTCATCATATTTATCAGTGTAATTCAATTGTCTCTTAATGCTTCACATAGAACAACTCCATACATCTCCCTTTATATTCAACAATTATTATATGTGGGTAGTTGAGCCACTTTATTTGAATTAATTTATCACCATCCTTTAAGGGATATATTATCCTTCTTTCCTTAAAATTCATGTAAACGGTTTGAGTGACAAGCCTTCTTGTTCCAACTAACACCTCCATTCTTTGAATACAAGTCTACACTATTTTTCATCTATCTGCAACCTAAGATAAATTGTGTAAGTTGAGTAGTTTCCTTTCCTTCATTCTTTATATCATCTTGGAATACTTTTGCAAGAAAAATCCAATCAAAAAATCTTACTTTTGGATTGACTTATTGTATATCAATTAAGGACTCCCTTACCCAAAACTGGAAGACCATCATCTAGTCATTGGATTTTCATACTCAACTCCTTTAGACTACAATGTGACTTCTTCTCTTGTGAAATATCCAATAATGAGAAACAAAATATATCAAAATAACAAATTTTATAGCCAATAGCCTAGTGACAGACACCAACTACTAGCATGTCCCCATATCAACAACTACCATTATAATTTTATCTTTCAGTACTTGCACAACAAAGTGCACAAAATCACCATGAACAATAGATTTGTTCACTTCATCAATCTAGAATCCTCTATTTTCATACACCAAATTCATTACTATATTAGACATGAATAACTTTGAATTGGTGACTAGTAGATTCAATTTATACTAATCTCATTGTAAGGAAGTAGATGTGTAGAATACACTTCCAACACTAATCAAATAAAAAAGGATCTACAAATATTTAAATAAACAAAAATGCAATAATGAAAAACTCTTTAACATACAACCATTAGACAACAGTTTCCATGGGAAACCCTTTCAAGAGAAAAACCCCACACTCCAAAGCACACTCAAATGTATTGATTAGCAACAAACAAGTGGTTACACTACATTATAGATTCTTTGAGCTCTCAACAAGAGGGTTCAACAACATAATTATTCTATAGAAATTTTGGAAACATAGTTATAAGTTAAGAACTCACACACATTTTCCTCCAACCCTAGAACTCAATAAATAGGCATAGAAAATCCATAAAACATTTATGGTTTTCCAATTCTACTTATTGTAAACTAGGCCAATAATTAATTGGTCAACTATTATTTCTTAACATTCATTTCCTACTAGTGATCTTCATTTATTCTCTGTCATTTATCATCATTTATTCCCCACCACTGCACAATGTTTATTCTTTGTTGCATCTAAATCGTTGTTAGCTCTATTACAAGACCGCAAGGTGTATGACATACATATCCCAACATTCTCCCACTTGCCATATACCTTTCAATATAGTATAAGAGAGAATGTATCAAACTGTGAGCTAATTGTTAGGGGCCATAAGGCCCATACCTTCACAAAACTACTTGAATTTACTTATTCTCGCTATTTTTGTTAGTGCATCTACAACATTTTGCAAACTTGTGTCAACTGTTTTCTAGTATTAGGGTAACAACATGAATCTAGGTTTTTATTTTATGACCTGTTACATAAATATGGGTTACAATTTTGTGACGACGTGAATTTGAGTTTAATGTTAGGGGAATCCAAACATTCATGAAAGGATTCATAAAACATTTATGAAAAATAAGTGAAAAGCTACTGCAATCTATGTACTTGTGCATTGTAAAAAAACTATTTCAAATTTTAACAATTAAGTATGATCAAATTGGAATCCCTTGTTAAGACAACTTTGACTCTTTTGTCAAAAAATAGAAAAAATGAGAACCGATATTCATGTGTTTACCTAATTCATCTCACTTTTCCATCCTTTACCATTTCCTGAATGAAATGGTATTGAATTTCAGTATGCTTTGTCTTTTCATGGAAAGTTGGATTATTAGCTAGACAAATGGAACTATTACTATCACAAAGAAATATAATAGATCTATTACTTAGCCCTACATCTAAATACAAATTTCCTCCATACATGCATGAGTAGTTTCCATATAATATACCTTTGCAATCGAAAAAACGACCACAACTTGTCTCTTGCTCATGCAACTTACTTCTCCACCAAACAGTATAAATACGTATCCACTTGTAGATATCCTTCTAGCTACATCCCCTATCCAAACATAATCCACATAAACCTATATTTCCATTGAGTGTGGGTTCCATGAAATATTACTATGATATCAAATGGAATACTCATAAGTACCTCACAAATAAATGAAGACCATCTTCACTACAACCCGATGTTCATGTCTATGGTTAGCCATGAATCGAATAAAAATCACTTTGCTTGAGTAATGATTGGTCTAGTATAAACCATAAAAAGCATCAAAATACCAACTACACTACCATAAATAACATAAGACATATCCTCCATGTATATGGGTATCATAGGACATTATTCAATTGAAATCTTGGTTCCCATTTAAATAAAAACACGCAATGGTTTGCAATACTCCACATGAAAACGTTGTAATGATAAAGTTCACATTCTTACTCTAGCTCAAGCATGTTTTCTCTATCTCCCCTTATCTCCATTTATAATCTATATTTTTCATCCCCGATGTCTTTCATGTCAAATTGTGTTCAAAGTTGAGACTTCAAATGAAGAATCGCATTCCTATTGTTTCCAGAAAATTACATATCATCTATATACAAAGTGATAACAAGGAAATGACCACCATCATATTTGCAATGCGAATAGTGATATAATTTTAGAAATCGAAATCCCAACACAAAGGAATCAAAATTTTAATACCACATTCTTGGAAACTATTTGAAACCATATAAAGACTTTTTTAATTTGTAAGCTAATGATTATTTACCTTTTCAAATGTATTGTTATGGTTGTGTCATATAGATGTCCTCCAAGTTGTGATGTAGGAATGTTTTTTTCACATCCATCCATTCTATCTCTAAATCGAAATTCATTGCTACAGATAACATAAATCCAGTATATGTTAACTTAGCAACTACGAAAAAAATATCACCAAATTCTATCCCTCTAACTTTGAGAATATCCTTTCACAGTGAGCCTTTCCTTGTACTTTTCAACACCACCATCTAAACCAATATTATTTTTAATACCCATTACATCACATGGGTTTATATCCATCAAAAAATCGTACCAAATCCCATGTATCATTCTTTTTAGGTGAAAATGTCTCCTCTTCCAAGGATAATCTCCATGACTCCTTATCTTATGTATACATTTCCCCTTCAATTCTAGGTTCATCAGTGTTATTAGATAAAGAAGATATACATCTAAAATAAGGTGGACTATAATTATAACTATTTGGTTTCCTTCGAGTGGACCTCGTTAAATTTTGAGTTGTAATTTCTTCCTCCTCTTTCGATCTCTCTTACCCCTCCTCCCCATCAATTCCATCATGATCTTATTCATTTTTTATCTCAAGATTCTCGATCTTGGGTGGTAGTTGAAAAAATGACTTCTTCTCATCCTCTACTAGCTACACCATTGTGGGAGAAGATTTAACTTCTCTAAAAATAACATATCTACTATATACAAAATTATTAGCCATAATATCCCAAATCTTGTACCCTTTTACACTAGTTCCATAACCAATGAATATACATTTAACCACCCTATTATCCAACTCCAACAGCTTCTCCTTAGGAACATGACCATATTCATCAAAACCGAAAACATGAATATGTTGAAGTAAGGGCTTCTTACCCGTCCATATCTCCATAGGAGTATTATCCACAAGAGATGATCTAGGAGACCTATGTTACAAAGAAAATATTCCTATGGTTTGGGGTGCACCACAATAAACAATATGACACCAGAAATCAGATCCATTATCAAGCATGCTAGATAAATTAAAGAAACTAACAACTAAGGGATGGAAATTGTACCTCAATTGAATGTTTGAAGACGGCCATCATTGAGATCTCAATCAAAACCTTGTCCCTAAAATTTTCCCTCAACAACAAACATATATCCAAGCATAATATATCAATTGTTAGCATTCAATCTATCATAATCCATTTAAACATGTATAAGGAAATTACATCCATGGATAAATATAAACAATTGCACATGAAATTTGGATGAGAAATGGATAAGTTTCTATTAATGTAAAAACATAGATACAATGTGACAACCTCTGTCAGCACCTCGTCGAAACCAATAAACCGATTCCCTCTAGTTGGTCCTCCACCACTTCAATCCTCCATACAAGGAAAGCTCACAAAAAGAAATGGAGAGCTTAGGAGGTGAACAAAAATTGTTCTATCAACAAGGACATAGGGATGCAGACTCAAGTATATGGAAATGGGGAAAAAAATTGCTATAGTCCCTTTATTCTCAAATTTCATCCTCCCTTTAATGCTTCACAATTTATCAATATATATCCCTCCAAGGGGAAATGGAGGGTCAAATCAAAGCATTTCCCAACATATGGAAGGCCAAGGATCAAGGTATTCATTACTTGATGAAGAAAAATCCAAATATTTTTTGTTTTTAAGTACAAAACCTTATGTATGAAATATGTAATGGTGCAATATGTGTATACGCTATATGTATAACTGATGACTCGTGTATGTCTTCAAAACTGACTTTTTAAGGGTTAAACTAAAGCATCAATGCTATAGTGAGTAAAGGGGGTATAGGGAGTCTATATAGGGACAAGGGAAGGCCGTTAAGGCATGATGCATGAGGTGTGGAAAATCATGCTATAACAGATGCCCCCTAATGCATGAGGTCAAATGGATACATGATGGCCAAAATACATTATAATAATCCTAGGAGTGGAGTAGAAGATCCAATTGGAATAACTAGCCACTCGTCAGCATAGTACATTGATAACTCTGTGTACACAACTGCATATCTGGAGTACATATAGTAGTCCCAGATACATTTAAGTGAAATGGCCATGAATATACATATTAGACATATGTCATAAGTGGTCTCAGCCACGTACAATACACAACGAATACTAGTATCTATACTGAAGGAAGACATATGGTACATAATAAAGTACATTGGTCTAGTATGAGAACTGAAATACCATAAGTAATGTTGCGATCAAGGTAGTATAATATATGGAATGCCTCCATACTCTGAGGTCTTCTACACAAACCATCATTAGTACATGTCCCATCACATGAATAGAGGTGTTGAGGTCGAACATGATGAAACATCATCTGATTATAGGTCATTGATGTATATTGTTAATAGACATGAGACATCCCACCGATGATGAAAATGGGTGTCATGGTACCGAGTGCACTCAACAAGTGTGAATAGAGGTGTTGAGGTCAAACACTTGAAGATTCCATTAATCAGGGGACATTGACGTATTCCCAAATCTATCGATGGCAAGAGATCCTGCCACTGATGACTGCAAGTCTCAAGGCACTCAACTAACTCTAGATCCCAATTCTAGAATAAATTATCCGAATTCGATGGAATGGAATCCACTAGAAGGAGGGAAATAATGAATACCCCATAAACCAACACGATGTACAACAACAAGGATGGATAATTTGGAAGAGCTAGGATGAACAAGATGTACACAAACTAGTTACCATGTGCGCCTCTCGTGCATACTAGATGCAAGTAGCATGCGAAAGAGACCCCCTGAATAGCATCTAATGATGAAAACTACTAACAAAGGTAAGGAAAACACCAATAGGGGCTAATGGAATCCAATACATGACATGAATCCCATTGTGTGAATAGATTTCTTACCGTTGAACACAAGGGAAACCACTCAATCAACAACCAATGATGAGATGTCATCTGTTGAGTTTAAGGTCACCTACCAATGACGAAAGTAGGACCAGGGTGCCAGGTAGGACCATAACTCTATGATGTATCAGGAATGGTTGACATGCGGAGTCAATTAACTAAGGAATGAAATAATCATGCTAAAGAATTACTTCGAACAAGAGAATGAGGAAAATGGTGACACTTAGGTAAAATAGACTCAATGTGAAAACTGGGACAACTATGTGACACAGGAGGCATCAACAAAGGCTTCATAGTGACTAGAAGTTTAACTAGTCAATGGATAAATATATAAATAATAAGTACAGCGCCTAAGGTCATGCTATAAACCTAGCTCATGATGAATAAACTCATTAAATGTGTTATGTTCGAAGGTGACACAAAAACTGCCAATATAAGAAAATATCATTCCCCATACGACCTTTTTTTTTTGTCTTTCTCATATTAGAAAGCTTGAAAAGGAATAAAATGTGCTTATATTACAATAAAGAGGAAATGAGTGTCACGCAAAAGAAAACTAGTTCCAAGCAGTGGAACATACCTATGATCAATGCAAGGAAGCACACAGAGGATAAGGACACTCTAGAGAATGTTTCCTCTCAGATACGGGGTGATCAAGTTGCAAAGGATAAATAAGAGGTTCTACTTGGATGGAATTGAGACAAGCTCAAGAAAGATGCCTTATAAAAGTAAAACAAAGATCTAGCATTAATCTCAATCAAGAAGGCAGATGCATGCAATGCATTTACAACTTGATATAAAACAGGAGTCCTTGAGGGAGATGGTAAGCATAATAGATGAGAAATATCATGAGGTTTCCATTTTAAGTCATGGAGGGACTACAAACTTACTCCCAGACCTAAGGAGGATGCTCAACATGGGAACCATAAAGGGTTCTAACTAGGGTACCCATGATCGGGAAATCTTTACCTCTAACATAACGACACTCTAGTAGCAGCGGGATTGTTCCATGTCATTAAGAAGTGGGTTCACACCTATGGTTAATGTGACATAGTCATGGGATAATGAAAAATTGCATGTGGAATATGATCCCATATTATATGTTAGCTCATATTTTATACCTTTCATGGGCATGAACAAGCTCAAAAACAGTCAAAATCCAATAAGGCTTTGGGAAAACTTCATAAAACTGGGACCTTGCACAATAATATTAGTCAAAAACAATTGTGAATAACCAATAGAGGGTCAAAAGTATAGGAAAGTGGGTAAAATTTTTTAATAAATAGTAAAAAATTGACCATTGACCATACCCTTTGGGTTTTTACCCCTTATACTGATTTTGGATCTCATTGGACCCTCAAACTTCAAAGGTGGATTTCAAGAGCTATAGTCCACGAAATCAACAATTGTCTAGAGCAGGTAACTCTTCATACCATGCTCTTTCAATTCATTATTTTCATTTGAATTTTTCATGGTATATTTTAAAGTTTTCAACCACGAAAGAGGGTTTCTTGGCCCATGCAAGTGACAATTTATCAGGCCGCATATAGGACTGAGTATATAGAGGAAAAGTGAAGCCTACCTGCGTGGCTATGCACCTTTTAACACTGTGACCCATGAATAAGGTCATGGATGTTTCTTTTGAAGTAAAAAACCTCACACTCCTTTGCAGGTTGGTGCTTGAATGGAGCGAGAAAGAGCATGAATATGTTGATAGAGTTATGCACGGTGATTTGATCACCTAATAAGGATTGCAAAGATGTGGATCTACAAGTTTTGGAAACTTCGGAGATTGAAGGCCCAACCAATACTACTGGAAATTCTTGTCATCTACTAGGATCTAGACACGGAGGCATTCATACTATATGGGATGCCAATGAGACTCGAGGTGGAAGACATTTATTTTATTACTGGACTATCCCACCGAGGTGAGGTAGTAAAACTTAGGGATCATGGAACAAGCAGAGGCATGACTCTTGATGAGTATATAGCTTTGTATTATGTTCTTGGCACTAAGAAGGTGGGAGGTCAAGTACCCTGCATCAACGTGATCCAGAGTCTCAGTCTGAAAGTGATCATTCTAGTTCTAGATAGAATAGCATGGTTGGAATCATACATCAAGAATCACGACTGTTGTAGAGGAAAGTTTCCTATGGCTAGGGTTTAAGAGGCCATCAACATACTGGGGTTGAAAGAGAGATGCAAATGGTTCTACAAGTATATATAAACAAGATCAGAGATTGGAATGATTCATACCTTAGCCAAACAAAGGTCGATCCAAGCAACCCTTCAATCCTCCTCTTGCTCCTCTTGCTCCAAGAGACCTTGAAAACAAATTATACCTTCCTCAAACCAATATGACCACATATAAATAAATGATAATAAAATAAACATGAAATAATGATCTGACTAACATTATCATATGATCATAAACAAAGATTCAATCACACATTGAACAATTATTTGGGAATAAGAAGGACATCACATCTTTATTAATCATGAAAATAAGTACAAGTATACATTCTCTTCAAGTTGGGCACCTCACGAAACCTTGATCTAGTCCTACTTGTTCTCTTCTCCAAGGAAATCAGCCTCCAAGCTCTACAACACAAGAAGATAGCTTCTAGGGAAAGGGTGGGGGGAAAGAGAGTCCCAATTCCTCCCACATAACAATGCAAAGATTCCAGCCTTCTCTCATGGACCTCCCTACCTCTATTTATATGCTTGTGAAGAGATAGGGTCGAAGACAAATTAGTTACAACTGAAGGAGTCAGTTGCATCATACCACCCAAATTACCCAAACTTCGAGAAACTTCTTTTTTTTGACATCTATCGGACGAACACGTCGGTTGCAGAGACATCAGTCGTGTGTTCAAGGGATACACGTGGGTGGCAATTAAAATAGTCGCGTATGACACAAGAGTTTCAATGCAAATACTCATGTATTTAGGGAACATGCGAGTATCATATATAACATGTCGCGTGCAACACGCGGGTTTCCTCAAGGTAACTCTCATGTACATAATAAAAGCTCATTTTTAGGGTACTTCTGGGCATTTTCAGACTTTGGTTTCTTCTATATGGTTTTATATTACTTATATATCTTTCCAACAATGTATAAAAGAGCTAAAACAAAGTTATAGAACTTCGGATATGGGTCCTCCAAGTTAGGTGTTTTTCAGTGAATTTCATGAGGTGTCATCATGGAAGTGTCAACATCCAACAGAATCATGGGAAATTGGTCACAAGCAGAGATGTGTCATTTTGAGCTATAACAGATGCCCCCTAATGTATGAGGTTAGAGGGGAAGACGATAGCCTAAATACATTAGAAAGGAAACAGCTGAGTATGGAGAGAACGGAGAATCCAAGATCAAAAGGCTTGAACAAAGGTACCTAAAAGAGAGATAAATGTCAGACAAAAACTGATCTCTGGGACATACAAGGCCATATACAAAACATCGCCATAAAGATACAAGTAGATCCAACATATATATAACCGATGTAACTATCATGGTCGCTCAATATGCAAAAAGGCGCCACATCAAATCTAAAGGAGTCATGGCCACAAATGAACAAGGTGGATCCATGCTCAATAATCGATCATAGCCACAAAAATACAAGGTGGATCTATGTATCAGAAAAATGTCATATAAAGTGTGACAAGGTCTTGCATAACTTGGGCAATAGCGAAAAATGATGATGCTACTGTCGGCCCAAGGTCTTCAATCCAAACCGCCCAAAAGGTACGAATCCTAACCATGTGAACAAAGGAGTTGAAGTCGAACATGGAGAAATTTTTTTGATTACCAGTCAATAATGAGAACCATTAACAAACGTGAGGGAAACCACCATTAATGAAAATGATCCCCAAGGTACGTAGTACATTCTAACAAGTGTGAATACAAGAACTTGAAGTCAAACACTTGAAGAATCCATCGAGTAGGAGACATTAAGGTATTCCCACTACCCAATAGCGAGGGAAATTGCCACTGATGACTAAAATCCCCAACGTACTATCATAAAACTCTAAATCTCATTCCCAGAACAAGAGGTGTTGCAGTCGATAGGAAGAGATCCATTGGAAGGAAGGCATTAAGGCATCCTTCATCATCCAACATGAGGTAAGTCAAAGACTAATTGGATCTGGAATTGGTACAGAATTTCACAACAAGGACCATCGAGGACATGATGTAATGAACTAATATGAGGGAATGGCCGACACAAAAGGTCAAGGAAACTGCAAAATGGCCGACAAACTTTTAATGCTTGAACAGTGAGCACGATACAAAAGTGACTTAGGAAGCTTTTGACACAAAAGACTAACGACACAAATCTGCAATGTAGGAGACATTTACAGATTCCCCATATAATTGGAAAAGAGACCAACTAGAGGAGTAAAAACTATGAATCAGGATAAGGTCAAAATACTCAGACCCAAATGTTGATAGACTTAAAACCGGTGCTTTGTTCAAGGAGGAAAGACTTGCTGCCATGATTTAAAATACATGTGAATGAACTTCCCTTCCCTCTTTCTTACAAAGGTTTAAAAAGTCCAAGAAAGCCAACTCGGGACCTTCTTCATTTTTGGAAAGCGTGAAGAAGAGACAGAAGAATGCTTGATAAAGCACTGGTTCATGTATTTTATGAGCTTGGATTAGTGAATGCTCGACTATGTTTTCATAGTTTAAAGAGTCTGAAAAATCCAAAGAAGACTCTAGGGGGGTGCTTTTTCATACAATTTAATCTCCTGAGGCCGAAAAAGTATAAAACATACCACAGAAGAACTCTCTTAGCTTCCGAAGAAGTAAGGTGCACCTTTTTCGTACTTAGTCAGGGAGGTCCAAAAAAGGTTAAATTACCGCTTACCCAACGCTCCTTCAAAAGCAGCATATAGCCTGAGCTTTACAAGTGTCAAGGAAGGTAAGATCACTTGGAAAGATCCATTTGGTTACGATAAATGGGGCTTACAACAATAAACTCGATGCTTTGTTATTTAGGGTTTAACAAGCATGGCAAAGGCATAAAGTATGCTTGGAATATTTTTCATGTTTGGGTCCAAAGCATGAAAAAAGAGAAAACTAAGCTCATACCAAGGGTTCCTTTTCCATAAATTTTAGTCCCTCAGGTCCAGAAAAGTGATAAACCTATGCCTAAGAATACTCTTCTCAATTCTGAAGAAAAGAGAGTGCTTTTTTTTCATATTATTCCACATGGTCTGAAAAAGAAATAACCTACCACCAATGTGGATGCCCGTTCACATATTATTAACGAGCATGAATGGACAAGTTTACTTGGCAGTCAATTCTATTTTGAGGAGTTAGACCTGGGCCTAAAGAAACTCCATATATTTCCTATGAATTTTTAACGAGTCCGGAAAAGTCAACTCATGACCTCCTTACTATTTTTAACGAGCTTGAAGGAGAGCAGAAAGAATGCCCCTAAATGCGAGGAGATGAGTGTCATAGAAAGGCTAAACTGGTTTTGAGTGCAAGGAAAGCAAGAAAGATAAAGACACTCAGAGAATGTCTCCTCTAGGTAAAGGGTTTCAATTTGTGGCGACAAAATGGTACAAGGATGAGTGATGATGAGATCAAAGATGATGGCTTATACAATGAGATAAAATCATGGAAGTCGGCATCAGGCTCATAAGCGCGAGCAGGGCACATGCAAATGCAGTTACAGCTTGAACAAAAAGACAAGGCCAGTAAGCAGTTGTGAATCCAACTAAGAATCATGTCTCCAAGAAACAACAACATCAGGATCATATTCAGAAGAAAATATATGATGCAGGTCACTTTGGCAGAAACACATGTGACTTT
Source organism: Pseudotsuga menziesii (assembly GCA_001517045.1). Taxonomy (NCBI): domain Eukaryota; kingdom Viridiplantae; phylum Streptophyta; class Pinopsida; order Pinales; family Pinaceae; genus Pseudotsuga; species Pseudotsuga menziesii. The sequence goes on along the minus strand of LPNX010718556.1, from coordinate 25,842 downwards.
GCTATCTTCTACAAAAGGCGTAGTCAAGGCAAAATCAACCAAAGAGGACTCTATAGTGCCAAGAACTGAGGGTTTACAATCAGTAAGATAAACCTCAGAAGAAAAGAAAATATCAACAAAGGAGATAGAGTCTGCAGGAACAAACTCAATATCAGAGGAGTTGAAAAATCTAGAAGAAAAGTCAAACTCATCAGGATCACTGACTTGTTGTTCGAAGGTAGAGTCCAGAGACTCAAAAACACCAACATAAGAAGACCAATGCATGGGAAGATCATGCTTACAAATAAAATCAGGGTTAGAATTAGTCACAACTAAACCTACATCCAAAAGAAGGTCAGACCATATCAAAGACTCTAGGAAGACTTCAACTGAAGGAAGGAGATCATCTGAGATAGAACACATCTCTAAACTTTCAAATGGATCGACAGAGTGGAGAGAAGGATCCATAGTATGTATAGGATGAATCACTTGGCCAACTATTGGGACCAAGTCCCTAGAAGGTAAGCATGAAAATAGAAGCTGCTTCTCAGTAGCAATTGAATGCAAAGGACATGAGGCCACATAGATCACCTGTGGAGGGGCAGTGTCTATAGAAACACTGGGAATCAATAAAGGAAATACCTGGTCTCTAGTTGGGTCAAAAGATGGATCAAGAAAATCCAACTAATCGATAGTGACAATTTCTTCGCCATGATTAAAGTACATCACACGAAAGAATGTTAACACCATAGCTTCCATGGCATAGACATAACCACACCTAAGGAGCATATGGAAGTCCAAGGGGTCTTCTATCACCATGAGGTCAAATAAGAAGGTCTTCCCACCTAAAGTAATAGGTGTTTGAGCAAGAATTCCCAAGGCTATACTAGTTCTTCTATCAAACGCCAATAACTGACTAGTTGTCGACACAAGGCTGGGAGATCACGTGCCTCTCCAAGCATGAGTAGACAAGATACTAACCAAGGCTCCTTCATCAACAATACAACAAGCAATCATGTATGGTTCAAATTTGAACTTTATCTAGAAAGGTATATCAGAAGGAAAGCGCAGCTCAACTAGGCTATCCCAATCAAAGGAAGCAATCCAAGATCTTGGTGGGGGTTCATCCGAAACGAGTTCAATGCCCCCTTGTTCAGTAAGTTCTAAACTGGCCATGAAGAAAATGTGACTGGCAGACACATCACTCTCCAAAGGAAGAGTGGGATTAACCGATAATGGAACCGATTGAGCCGCTTCGTGAAAGTCACTCTCTGAAGGGAGAGTGGGATTGACCAAAGGTGACATTGGTTCAATCACATTAAGATCACTCTTTGAAAGAAGAGTGGGATCGAACAAAGTTGAGATTGATTCAACCACTTGATCAACCAAAGGTTGAGTAGATGGTTGAGAAACTATAGGTTGTTCAGTAGAGGGAAATCCTTGAGTCTCGTACCACACTCTTTGCACCTCTGTGATATCAGGGCACTAATTAGTAAGATGATCTCCCGGGCATAGCTTACAAGGGAACTTAATTTTTCTCTTCGAATGACCAATTTTCTCAATGGTGTCAACATGAATAGCAGTGGATGATTGTTTGCTCTCAGCAAGACCTATAGAAGATGAGATTTTTCTCCTAGCATGACCACCAGAGGTTGGGTGACTGGGTCCAACATGACTAAGAGAGGCTGGTTGTTGAAAAACTTCAGAATGTTAAAAAATGGGAGGACTATGAAGCCAAACTCTTCGCACCTCCATGATGAAAGGGAATTTATAAGTAAGGTGGTCTCCCTCACTAAGCTTACAAGGAAACTTAGGCTTGTGTTTTGAACATTTATTCTTTTCAATAGTGTCAACATGACTCGCAGTGGCTGACAGATTGTCTTCAACATGAACCACAGAGGTGGAGAGACTACCCCCAGCATGACCTACGGAGGCATGACCTATAGAGGCTGAGAGACTGGGTCCAACATGACCTGCAAAGGTTGGATGGGCACCACCAGCTTGAACACCAGAGGATGAATGGCTAGGATCAACATGCTTTGCAGCAGTTGAGTGTGTGCCCCCATCATGAACTTCAGAGGCTGGGTGGATGGATCCAATGTGACTTGCAGAGGTTGGATGGGGAGGTTCAACTTGAACATCAGAGGTTGAATGGGTGCCCTCAGCATGAACTGTAGAGACTGAGTGACTAGATCCAACGTGACCTAGAAAGGTTGGCAGGATCACACTAGCATGATCAACATAGGCTGGATGGTGAAGATCATATTGACTTGCAGAGGTTGAGTGCTTAGATCCAACATGACCTACAGAGGTTAGATAGGTTCCCCCAGCATGAACTACAGAGGCTGGGTGGTAAGGTTCAACTTGACTTGCATAGGTTGAACGGGTGCCCCCTTTCTTATGTGTCTTCTTCCTATTCTTTCTTCTTTTACTCCTTTTAGATTGTTGGTTACTGGTATCAGTACTTTCATCGCATGCGGTAGAAGGAGGAGAAGAAGCAGATACAGGTGAAGGGGAAGCAGTGTTTTGATGCCCTTGATATAAGGAGCTTACTTGAGAAGCATCAGGAGCATTTAGTACATTTGGAGTGGAAAACAACCACACCGGTAGCCCAAGGGTGAATCCAGGCGAATTCAAGTAGGCCATCAAAGGAACACCAACATTCCCTGTGAGAGGAATAGTACAAGGAGTTCCCAGCATGGGGATCTCTTGGTTGGTGTTCAAAGGGGTGTTATCCATAGTTTCAAACAATAAGACAAATTCTGAGGTTGACAGGAAACCAAAAGTACAAATCACACACCTGAAGGAAAAATAAGTATAGACAAACCACACAGCACTCACTAAAAAATTCCTAAATCCAAACAGACAACAGGTATAAGGTATGTCTTCTAGAAGAAAGCTGATAGATAGTTACTTGGAATCCCTATAGATGTTCTTAGGTACAAGTGGAGGAATCACCCAACCGCCCTCCCACACCTTCTATTGGGGTTACCTTCCAAGCTTGTCCAAGGTAGACCAAAAATAGCCTTTTGGTATACCTATGTATGAACCCTAGATGTCAAAGAGACTAAAGGCTACTGCAACTATACTAACAGTCTGGGGGGGCAATCGCAAGCCTGATTCATATGCATGGTTAGGGTAGCAAATCCTGAAACCCTGTCAACACTAGTATCGCACGGGGCCCAACATGTGGTATTAACAGAAGTCCCCAGATGCACAAAAATATTGGTCTACGCTCGAACAAGGAATCAAAGGGTTATCTCCTCAGTCCAATTCCCCACATGGCCTCATGCTTAACTTCCATTTGAGAGGAGCTTCCTAGATACAATCAACATAGAGGAGGATTTACCTAGTGATTGGACAACTATGTCTGAAATCAAGTACTTGTGGAGAGTTGAAACTCCCTAATCCACAAGTCTAGCCTAAGCTAGTTGGTGTAGGAGCCTAAAAAAGAAAGCTTACTAATAATTTTTAAATTATATCGTTCTTATTAATAGGTTGGTTTTAGTCAAAGGTAAATGGCATGAAACTTATGTGGTGTTTTGACTCAAAGTTGAAACAAAATGACTAAGCAAAGAGAAATGAAATGCAAAAATCAAAACCTATTCTCTTTCTTTTCAAATAGAAATTTGAAAGCCACAAAAGAACAATTTCTTTTTATTTTTTTCAAAAATAATGATATGCAGTGCATTAAAGAAAAAACCCTAATCTACATGCATATTAAACAACTATATGTTATTTTTCTTTTTCTTTTATAAATGCAAAAGAAAAACAAACTACAAACAAAAGTATGCAGATGACAAGAACAAAGCAAAACGAACACTGTTATACAACCACCAAATAGACTCTAGAGTGCCCTAAAGTCAGTATAAACCCTACTTGGAGGGAAGGCTTGCACAAGAGACAAGTAAACTACTTTGGTAAGGTGAAATTAACCAACAAAAGAAGAAGGAAACAAAGACAAATAACCTTCTAAGTTCAAACAAAGATCACTAACATAGGCTGACTAGAAACATAAGCCAAAAATCATGCCAAGCAAAGGGGGTGGGGGGGATGAGAAAAGAGAAAACCCTAATGCTACCAAAATATTTACCACATAGACAAAGAACACCCAAAATGGATGACACTAACTCCCTGGAGTCATGCACCTGCAGAGGACCCCAAAAGACCTACCAAACAGCCCTCAAACAGTAGAAAAAACCACAAAATGAGGAAAAAACATAGGTTTATGAGGCACACGCGGGTTGTAATACTGAAATATCGCGTGTCATATGTGGGCTAGCAGTATATTAGGTCACATGTACAAACCATACACATGACTATTTAGTCTGCAACTCGTGTATGGGTGGGAAAAGGCTTTAAAAAATCCAAAAAATGCCTTAGAAAGGCAAGGGATGTGTACTATCAGATTGAGAAGGTGTTCCTAAGTAGCAAGAAGGACCTGAAATCAATGCAAAATACTAGAAGAAAGATAGAGAAACCCCAACCAGACAAGGCTCTCCCTATCAGAGTCACCAGTTCTATTGTAGAGGAAAGTTTCCTATGGCTAGGGTATAAGAGGCCATCAACGTACTGGGGTTGTAAGAGAGATGCAAATGGTTCTGCAAGTATATGTAAACAAGATCAGAGATTGGAATGGTTCATACCTTAGCCAAATGAAGGTCGATCCAAGCAACCCTTGAATCCTCCTCTTGCTCCTTGTGCTCCAAGAGACCTGCAAAACAAATTATACCTTCCTCAAACCAATATGACCACATATAAAGAAATGATAATCAAATAAACATGAAATAATGATCTGAATAACATCATCATATGATCATAAACAAAGATTCAATCACACATTGAACAATTATTTGGGAAGAAGAAGGACATCAAATATTTATTAATCATGAAAATAAGTACAAGTAAACCTTCTCTTCAAGTTGGGAACCTCATGAAACCTTGATCTGGTTCTGCTGCTTCTCTTCCCCAAGGAACTCAACCTCCAAGCTCTGCAACACAAGGAGATAGCTTCTAGGGAAAATGTAGGGAGAATGAGAGTCCCAATTCCTCCAATATAACAATGCAAAGATTCCAGTCTTCTCTCATGGACCTCCCTACCTCTATTTATATGTTTGTGAATAGATAGCGTCGAAGACAAAGTAGTTACAACTAAAGGAGTCAATTGCATAACCACCCAATATTCGAGAAACTTCTTTTTTTGACATTTACAGGATGAACACTTTAGTTGCAGAGACATCAGTCACGTGTTGAAGGGATACACATGGGTTGCAATGAAAATAGTCATGTATGACATGCAAGTTTCAATGCAAATACTACTGTATTTAGGGAACATGCGAGTATCATATATAACATGTCGCATGCAACACGTGGGTTTCCATAAGGGAACTCGCGTGTACATCATAAAAGCTCATTTTTAGGGTACGTCCAGGAATTTTCATACTTTGGTGTCTTCTAGAAAGTTTTATCTAACTTAAATTTCTTTCCAACGATGTAGAGAATAGGTAAAATGGAGTTACAAAACTCTAGATATGGGTCCTCAAATTTAGGTGTTTTTCAGTGACTTTCATGAAGTGTCATCATGGAAGTGTCGACATGCGACAGAATCAAGGGAAAGTGGTCACAGGAAGAGATGTGTCATTTTGAGCTATAAAAATGACCTCTCATGTTCTATGCAATATAATGTATGAGGCTCATTATCTGTGAATGGAGCACATCCTTATTGGGTAGCATGAAACATTAGCTTACGGACTGCAATCTTGGTCGAAACAAGAATTTCAAGAACGCAAGTATTTTATGCACTTTCTTCCTTGACAGTATATCAAGAATTAGTACTAGAGTTATGGTCCCTCCTCATACTCTACATGATCCAGCCCAAACTCGTTGGATTGAGGTGACACAGAGGATCTAGATCACCTTCCTCATTCACAGCTGATTTTTTCCACTGGTGGCAACAGCAGATCATTATAATAGACGACTATACCAATGCAGGGATCGAATTCCATCGAGAACGAGGTATGCCACTACCACCAAGGTCCGCATTCGAAGACATTGGCGAGATATATATTTTTTGGGAATATTTCATTTTTTGTGTTTTTTATATAAGTAAATTAACAACATGTTCTTGGTGTTATCATGTACTGACATTACGCTTGTTTCGGTAGACATAGGTCCATGATGACCGGATGGTTTCCCATGGTGTTGACATAGGAGTCGAGGAGATGAGATGATCAGAGCTGATGCCAAGTGGACACTGCAGAATGTACAGGGAAACTTGGTGTGCTTGACACACATGATCCCCATGGTATAGGTCGAGTACTTGCCTGAGGCGATGCAGAGGCATGTAGTTGGGGTACCTTGTTAGTGGGTTAGACTATTCAAGTGTTTGGAAAACATTGTAGTGTGTTATCATGAGTCATCCAAGCCCATAGGTGTAGATGCTGGGATATTACTTTTTGTGTTGGTCATGTATATTTTGAGGGATTAAATCCCATTTTTTTACTATGACGCCATATCTTTTAGAACTCTTATTCGGAAATAAAAACTTATAGTGACCGGTTTGATATATAAACATGTGTCTAAATATGAATGTGAATAATTTATGTACATGTTTCTTGAATTATATGACAAAATTCAATCTAAAATATAATTTGCATATGAATCAACAACTTGATTATAATGTCTAGGTATATGAATGTATGTAATGTAATCAATTTGTCATTCTAACAATCTTACCCTTAAGAATATTCTCAACAATGTAGGATATATGACATGGTATAGTCCGTTCGACTTGTGATACCATCAACTATGAATCCAGTCGAACCTATTTGAAGATTGAATACCATTTGAAATGGCATCACGTAATAGCTCCATTACTGCTCTATACTCAACCACATTATTCGAGGATGGTTGGAGGTATACTCCTCCTGAAGACACAAGTTTACCCTCGGGTGCATAAATAATCTAAGCAGTAGAATCTAGATTCATTGAATGGCAGCTGGAACCATCCATAAATCCTAAGTACATCAAAGACTCCGTCGACATCTACCAAACAATAGGAAGTATTTCAACAAACTGACGATGCAAGAAGGAAACAAAAAACTATGTAAAATTGTACAATAGTATACAAGGTACCAGCCCCAAACGAAAACTCGATTGTAGTACTTATTAAGGTAGATCCCATTTCTAGGATATTTTAGGGTGTTCCCTTGATAATATTCTAACTCATAGGCCCCTTTTTCTAATACATGCCTCACAATTTAAGGACCATGCGACATAGGATTAAATTTTTCTTCCCCCAATGGTTCACTCGCTTGATCATTTAAAAAGAACAATTCACCTTCATTGTAACAACAGGGACAAATAGAATTGTCATATTGGGCCTTGAAATGATGCTTATTCACTTCTAACGCCACCACAACATCGCAACATTTCTCATAAAGGTTCTCCAAGTGCACTAATAGTTCTTCTAAATCATAGGTGTCAGGAAAGTGTTATATGGCTAGTTTCAAGGAAGGGATATTGTATTCAACTGGTAAAATTGACTCCACCCCATGAAGCAGCTGATACAATGAAAAACCAATGGAAGTATTAACCATGGTCCAGTAATCCTACAAAGCAGGGTACAACATGATATGCCAATTGGTTTTTCTTTGTCTAATGGTTTTTTGCAGAATGGATTTTAGAGATTTGTTAACAACCTCGACCTAGCCATTCACTTGTGGCTAATAAGAAGAGGATTGTTCTTTCTTAAACCATAACTTCAAATCTTATTTTGTCATCATCTTATTCTGGAAGTGACTTCCATGTTCAATGATAATCTCCTTCGGGATTCAAAATCGGGTGATAATATGATTGAACACGAAGTGAGTGACCATCTCACCATCAAATTTGATTGTAGGCATAGCCTCTGCCAATTTCTTGAAGTAATCAACGACCATAATAATATGATGGTGCCCCCAACCTTACACTGGGTTACAATCCATATAATCCAACCCCCACTTTGTGAAGGGACTGATCATCATAATAGAGTGTAATGGGGAAGGATGCGAGCGCATGTTCACATAGCAAGGGTGACATCTATTGAATGCATTAACACAATCTTTAAATATTGACGACCAATAATAAAATGCTCTCAAAATATTTTGTGTCGTAACAAGCCCAGATAAATGATCTCCACACACCCTGCCATGACACCCATTAAGCATGAGCTCAACCTCCTCGTGAGTCAAACAACATGAAATATCAATTCCACCCCACAACGATACAAAGTGTCACCAATATTGAGGTAATTCTTATCATTATGATGTAAGAATCGTCGTTCATCCCTGGAGAGATGCGGAGGGGTCTTCAAAGCTTGTATATAGACGATGATATTGCCATACCAAGGGTTCGTAGAAGAGATGAGGAAAATATGCTCATCAATAAACGAGTCTTCATGGATCATACCCTTGTCTATCCTAGGGATAATTGATTTCCGCTTTGCGAAGACCAAAGACTTATTTGATTTTTCCAAAGAAAAATCAAGGTCAAATTATTGTAATATTACAATCCATTTATTATATTTTTCCCCTATCATTCACCTGGTCAGGACGAACTGAAATGGATTTATATGAGCTATGATCATGGTCTAGATAAGTAAGATGTAGAGTCTCAATCATTGAACTATGTGAACAGTCTCTAAGGCCAACTTCCCAACATGAGTGTATTAAATTTATTCATCGATGACATTTCAGCTAATATAATAAATCACGTGCTCATGGAGCTAGTAATGCTCGTGAACCAGAACCATACCAATCGTCTCTTAAGATGTGACCACATACAACAATATATCTCTACCATAGTCAAGTGGAATAAACAAAGAGGTCAATGCCAAGGATTTCTTAAGAGTGTCGAAGGACTGTTGGGCTCGCTCATCCCATAGGAATGGAGTATCCTTCTTCAATAAGCACATAAAACCCTTGTTCAAATTGGCATAGTTCATGACAAACCGACGTAAGAAATTATACATCCCTTGGAGACTCTGAAGTTGTCTAATTGTGCTTGGGGGAGGCAACTGAATTATTGCCTCAACCTTTAACAAATCAACCCTAATCCCCTCCTTTGATACAATGAATCCCAATAATTGACCAGTTCTAAGATAAAATATGCACTTCAGGGGGTTCAAATGGATTTGATAACAACGACATATTTCAAATACTAAATAAAGATGTTTTGGATGATCCACTCTCAGACGAGAGTGAGCAACAAGTTTGTCTAGATACACTTCAATAATACACTTAAGGTCATGAAAGGAAAAGGTAATTACCCGCTAGAAAGCAAGTCCAAAAATTTTCAGGCTGAAAGGCATTTTTCGATATGCAAACGTACCCCAAGGACACATAAATTAATGTGGTCTTGTGTTGATCCTTAATTTTAATTTGGATGTGATTATATCCTAAAAAACCATCCATGAATGAAAATACCTCTCTTACCGCACACTAATCCAAAATTTAATCAATAAATGGTGTGGGGAAGTTGCATTTAGGACAAGCTCTATCCATATCTCTAAAATCATTACACGCATAGATGGCCCCCTTCTTCTTACCCACATGAATGGGATTGGATACCCATTCAATTAAGGGAACCCAGTAGATGAAGCCATCCTTTAGCAACTTCTCTACCTCAACCTTGATGGAAGGCACTTTATGGGGATTCACAACACGTAGATGTTGTCAAACAGGTTTATAATTTGGATACATTTTTATTTCATCTTAAACAATACGGGGATCAATCCTTGGAATTTATTCATACGACCAAGTGAATACATCATGAAATTATTTAAATATCTTGGTGTATGTTTAAATTTCTTTGGGTGAACATCAACACCGATATAAACGTTCTTTATCTTAAAAAGGGTTCGAGAAATGTTGATCATAATAGTTGGTGATATGTTTTCCATATTCCCTTCAGAAAATATAATGAGTGACTAATGGGATCATGGGATGACCAAATATCTCGCTTAATGTCATCCTAAACTTGTCACACTCAATCCAATATTCAAGCTTTGGGAGGAAGTAGGATCGATGATGCATCTCTTCCTAGGGTTGTTTCAGACTGGTCATGGACTCAATAATAGCTTCAACTGAAGGAAATTTTTTGTCAAGGAAATCATGTGAGCATGGCGAAACGACCACCCAAGATGGCAGCACAAGGTGATCCTCCTCTCCGATCTGTGAAGGGGAAGGATTTCGGTCTGCAGTGATATAAAATATGTCTTGGTAATTGGTATGCATTGTAGGCAACGGAATTTCTTCCTTGGTAGGTGCTATACCTTCATCTAAATCACTCAGAAAAGGGAGAGTCCTTGGATCACACAAATAGGAGATACAAAATGAAACCGGACTCAAAGGTGATGAAACACCACCTGGCATAGAATCAATAGCTAGAATTGGTGTCGAAAACATTAAAGGTTCCCATTAACAAAGGATACATTCCGACAACAATGTTCTTAGTTGTCGGCTAAGCATTATCAATTACCAGGATAGTGGGTCCTAGTGATGATGAGGAACCAAAATTATCAAAGGACAATTGATCGATCATCACAATTCTATCTTCGTTGGGAAAACATACAATGCAAAATATTGACGACACAATCGCTTTCATGGCATAAATCCAGTTCTGATGCAATGATTTGTTATATTCAAGGGGCGCATCAACCACCTCAACATCAACTGAAATAGTATTCCCCCCAGCTGGACCTAAAGGGAAGGAGTAATGCCATGCAGTTTAAAGGAACGTCCATCAAAACTTGTCAGCATAGTCATGGATTTAGACAACACGGGATAGCCAAGGCCTTTCCAATAGGTGAGAGACATCACAAAGGCCACAACATGTTCATCAAATAATGTACATTTAACAATGTTTTTCAAACACGCCACATGGTAAGGCAAATAAGGGTGGACATCGTGAGTCTCAAACCTAATGACACTACATCCTTTGGGGTTAGTCGCTCTTAAAGCAGCTAATAACGATTTCCTATATGAGGGACAATTTTGAAGAACCTCTAAAGATGACATCGCACATGGAGTTTGAACCAATTCCTCAACGATATAATAGTGTTGGGATGATTGGGAATTGGTATTGTATCCTCAACACTTCAATACCCCTTTTTATATGAGCGATATAGTCTCAAGCTTGTCAATCTGCAAAGGAATCTACAGAGCTGGAGGCTGTTTACCCATGGTCTGTTGTGGCATACCATAATCACATGAATGGTTCGCAACTTTAACATCAAAAATCATATTGATACAACTATGACCACCTTTTGTGCTTGGTGTTTTTTTACTCCCACTGGCACCACTTCCGATGGCCGATGTCCTCGAAATCATGTTTCGATTATGTGGAAGGGAACCAGTCAGCACAATTGGGATCTGTGCAATGAACTTTGAGGCCTCATTTATTCTAGATCACAAGCACGTAATATGATCTCCTCCATAAATATTACATCGGAATCTGACCTTTTGTTTAATCTTCTTGTGCCCTCCGTCATTTTCTTCATTCTTGTCATAATTAGCATTCTCCTTTTTGTTCCCACCTTTCTTATTATTCTCCCCTTTCTCATGTTTCGTCTGGGTTGTTGGTTACCCTTGTGGTTCGATGATTGCACAGAATGTACATATGTCGATTGGGTGTGAGTGGGTGAAGACGCAACTTGTCTAGTCATAGACTGGTTAGGTGACAAATTTTGCATTTGATATGCAACCCAGTCTTCAACTTTCGCACTCACAAAGACTATGATGCCATCGGCATGTGGCCCGGGTTTAAATTTGGGATCGTCATTTGACTGCGGAACATTAGGGATAATATCATAAAATATCCCAAACTGAGCATAAATCAAATATAATTACTGAGCCCGTAAAATGGCATGTTCCTCGGTTGTCACTCTGGACGTTGAAATATCCTTTGTGATATAAGGAAGTAAGGACTTAAGGAACCATTCCAATAAGAATTATGGTGGAATGTTGGAATTAATCAATTGCTTGCATCTATGCCACCTTTGAATATGGTCGGAAATATAAGTGGCTCTGTCTTGTCAAAATTTCGACAAGATTTTGGTACCAGCATCATAGTATGCCGACAACTGAAATTGATTAAGGAATACCAAGGCCAATTCATTAAAGGTTCAGTATGTGCCCTCGAGAAACTCTATATACCATTTTGCGGTTGAACCCATGAGGGTTCGTTGAAACATTCATAATCGAACAAAATCATGATTCAACAAATTTGAAGATAACCATAAATCAAAAGTCATAACATAATCACTAGGACCCTCGCCATTGTTACCTTCAAAATTTGGAACATCTGGAGGAAGTTTGGTCGGAACAGGAGGCCATGATAGATCATGACACACCATGTCATTCATGAATTTGGATAAATAAGGAAAATTGCGTCATACGATTCCACACTCCCTAGAAATATTGGTACTGATACAGTTGGTTCTGATAAATGCCATGTGCTTGACCAGTTGGATAGTCACCTCCTCCCATATGACCCATGTATCCACTAGAATTTTTATGTGGGGCATCCCTTGAGAAGGGGGAACCATATAACCAAATTACTCATCTAGTGTACTATATGACCCCCTGACACCTGGGGAGGCACATAACCTACATACACAAGTATTTGAGATGATGAGGTAACAATGTAACCTAAGGGATTATAACTTCCCGAGGTCCCATTTGGAATATGGGGAGTATTCATCATGAGAAATTCATTCGATGAAATATGTGTACTGGACAATGGGACAAAAGAAGGGATGCAATTTTTAGACCCAACTTTCACATATCCACCACCACCCCTAACAGAATGAACACTAGTGTGGACTGAATGAAGGGGATGGACACACTCCAACAAACGTAGTAGAAGGAGGAATATGACCCCCTACGAACTAATGTGCAGTGTAAGGGGGTGACATGCCCCTAGTAAAACACTAGGGTCCAAACTAGGAACTTGGATGGACAATGGAACACTAGTTAAAATATTTGGCATGTCGAATGTAAAAGGACTCAAACTAAAGGGAAAAAACTATGTATCAATTCCCAACCTTCAAGGTAAATTTTGGGATAAATCCTATGAAGTCGAAATAATTCATTCCTAACAGGTGGGAAGGACTAGCCACATGAGCGTCGGTATAGACCATATTCCTAGGAATCCATAAAGTAGACAAAGAAGGAGCTTCATGGGACCCTCCTCCCAATGCAAATGATGGGGATGGAGGGAACTCTAGATTCTCGAAAGTGGTACTCGTGGTAAAATTTATATAGAGGCCTTGATGGGAAAGAGGCCATGTATAATGTATGGACCTCTTTTAAATAGGTTGTGAAGGGTCAAAAGGCGGTAAGCCCACTAAATGACAAGAACAGTGAAGTGCCAGAACTTGATCCAAAATGACTCCACATAAAAAGAGATGCAATTAACTGTGATCCCTAAAGCCAACTAGCGAGCACACCCCTAAGTAAGCTAGGGTAGACATAAACAAGCAAGGAGTGAGGACAAATGAGCTCCCAAATGCAGCATGTATGTCTTGCCTATTATAGGCCTAAGAATCCCGTACACTACGAGCAGAGGTGTGTAACCAATTATAGTGGGCCTCAACTCAAGAAATCATTGTATGGCTTGAAACAGTCACCCAGTAAATGGTACAAGAAGTTTGATTCCAACCCCAACAGTATTACATGAATGATTGTCTCCCAAAAGAACTATACAATCATTAAATGTTTGATAAGAAGAAAACCAACCTTTGTGAGGACATATATGGTGTAAAGCACCATAATCTAATAGCCATTCTTCATTATATTCTGAAACACTACAAATGGACAAAACCTCATCAATCATACCTGAATCAGACTTAACTGAATTTTCCTCATATTTGGAGTCATCTTTCTTGGTTTCTTGTATTTTCCAATAGTCCTTCTTGAGATGACCAGTCTTGTTAAAGTACCATCATTTTAGTTTGCTCTTTCTTCCCTTTGATTTAGACCTATAAGTACCTCTTGAATTTTCTCCTCTTTATTTGGATTGACCTCTAACAACCAAGCTTCAAGTATAGAAGTTTCGAAACTATATTTATTTCTCAATTCCTCATACAATAATGCTCCAACCACAGTGTCAAATTCCAAGGTATCAGTTGCACTAAGGCTAATGGAAGAAACTACTTGACCCCAAGATTCAGGTAAGGTACATAAATATTGACTGCTTTATCTTCATCATCAATTTTAATATCCATACTAGTCAATTGGAAAATAAGATTATTAAAAACATTCAAATGATATGTTATCTCTATACCTTCTTTCATTTTCATACCGTACAGTTGTCTCGTCAATTAAATTATGTTTGTCAAAGATTTCGTCATATATAGACTTTCTAACTTTCTACATAGGCTTGTTATTGACTTTTCTTCAACAATATTAAACAATACATCATCTGCACAAGACATAATCGAATTGTGCTAAGTTCTATGGCATATAATTCCTCCCATTCATCATTTCTCATAGTAAGGGGTTTCTTTCTTGTACCATCTAAGGCTTTCTGCAAACCTTTTTATACTAATAGATCCTGCATTTTTAATTTCCACAACTCAAAGTTGTTTTTACCACTAAACTTATCAATTTCAAATTTAGTACCAGACATAGTTGTGATCAAATTATTATTTTTAAATAGTTGTACCTTGTCTACTATTTGAGTTCTCTGGTGTCAGTCTTCTCTATGTTATCTAGAGACACTTAAGAAAACAATCCTTCTCTTCATGGGTCCAGTGAACAATTTTTTCCTGCCAGAGAATAGCAGGTCACTTCACGATTACTTCACAACTTTCCTTTTTATTTATTTGAAGCTGGCAGTCACTCCTCTCCATAGTTCAACAGACTCCCTCTTCTCCATAGTATATACCACAACCACTCTCCACAATTCAGTAGACTCCTTCTCACGGTTGAACAGTATTAACGACGTCCTCTTCTCCTCGTCCAACAACGATAGCGGCTCCTCTTCTCCATATTTTTCTCTATGGTGTGCTTTTCTTCGGCTCTCCACGTGACTCTCTTCACAACCGTCCATGGTCCAACAAAAACTACTCAAGAAGCGACAACGGCTTCATGGTTCTCCACAAGCTCACGAGAAAACATCGATTTAATGTGGTAAAACCCCATAACCTACACCAAGAAGATCAACAAGGGAGAGAAATCATCTTAAGAGGTATACCAATTTTGTTTCGTATATTTTATTTACTGATGATGGAAAAACTTCTTGTTTTCAGGAAGCCATTTATTGTGTTTGAAATGCTAAGTGGAATATGGAAATGAAAGAAGAAATGGATTCTCTAGAGAAAAACAAGACACGAGAATTGGTTTAACTCCCCAAAGATAGAAAAACTATTGGATGTAAGTGGGTCTTCAAGTTGAATAAATTCATTGATGGTAAGGTTGAAAGATACAAATCCAGATTGGTCGCAAAAGGGTACTCTCATATGGAAGGTATTGACTAACATGGGATTTTTTTCACTCTTTGTAAAGCTTGTATCTATTCGTATTGTGTTAGTACTAGTTGCATTGCTTGATTTGGAGTTAGAACAACTAGATGTTAAAACAACTTTCTTACATGGAGAATTAGATGAGGAGATTTTTGTGGAAAAACCAGAAGGTTTTGTGCAACATCATAAAGGAATATTAGTTTGCAAGCTCAATAAATCATTGTATAGCCTAAAACAGTCACCCAAGAAATGGTACAAGAAGTTTGATTCTTTCATGGTGAGCCAAGGTTATACGAGAAGTGAATATGATCATTGTTTATACTAAAAAAGGTTTAATGACATATTCATTATCTTAGTGTTGTATGTTGATGATATGCTTATTGTGAGTAAAAGCATGGACAAAATTAACAGGTTGAAGGCTCATATGGTTAGGACATTCGATATGAAGGATATTGGAGGTGCAAAATAAATCTTGGTTATTGAAATACACATAGATAGAAAAAATGTTAATCTTAGTTTTTCACAGGATAAGTATGTTGAGAAAAACTTGTAAGATTTGAAATGAATAAGGAAAAACATGTGAATGTTCCTTTGGATTCCCATTTTAATCTTTCTTCAGGTTTATGTCCTAGTAGTTTTGAAGCCTAACGATTATATGTCTCGTGTACCATATGCCAATGCAGTAGGATGTTTAATGCATGCAATGGTGTGTACTAGACCTAATATTTCACATGCAGTAGGTGTTATTAATAAATACATGGAAAATCCGGGAAAAAGGAATTGGAATGCAATCAAATGGGTGCTTTAGTACCTAAGAGCCACAAGTGACTATTGTATCACCTTTATCAATAACAGCTATTATGTATATGATTTTGTTGATTCATATTTCGTTGGTGATTTGGACAAGAGAAGGTTTACTTCAGGTTATGTCTTTACTCTTACAGGTGGAGCTATAAGTTAGATGTCAAAGATTCAGGAATCAGTCGTTTTATCCACTACATAGGCTGAATACATTGCTCCCTCACATGCTTGCAAAGAGGCAATTTGGCTGAAAGGTATACTTAAAGAAATTGGAAGGTTGCATAATAGTGTGTTTGTTTTCTATGATAGTCAAAGTGTTATACATTTGGATACAAATCCTATTTATCATAATAAGACTAAACATATTGTTGTAAAGTATCATTTTTCAACGCAATCCATTGGTGAAGGTGGAGTAGATCTGAAAAAGGTTCATACTCAATAAAATTGTGTAGATATGTTTACAAAGCTAGTGTTATTAGAGAAGCTATGATGGTGTGTGGTTTCTCATGGTTTGAAAAAAAGGTGATGAATAGTCTTGGTCCAAGTATTAGGAAATTTTGTTGTCAAGGTGGAGTTTGTTAATGTTAGGTGGAATAACTCCCGAATTCTTATTATTTCTCCATAGAATGCATGTATTTATACATCTACGATGACTCTTGGGATCATACATCTGACAGTCTCTTCATATTCCTAATATTTATAATAACGTATAATCCCGACGGATTATATTCCAACAATCCCCTCTTAATCCGAAGGGGTGTTAGTAAGTCCGAGCATGTTTCTGAATCTTTCAAACTTTTCTCGTCCAAGCGCTTTGGTGAAGATGTCTGCAACTTGGTCATTTGTGGAACAATGTCGAAGATGGACTGTCTTGGCATCTACATGATGTCAAAACAAATGATACTTTGTGTTGATGTGTTTGGTTCGATCATGGAATCTGGGATTCTTAGCCAGCTTGATTACAGAAGTATTGTCGATCAATAATGGAGTGGATTTCTCTTGTTTTTCTTGCAAATCTTCAAGTATCTTCCTGAGCCATACTATTTCTTTTGTTGCTTCAGCTGCAGCCACATATTCTTCTTCTGTTGTTGAATCTGTCGAAACTGACTGTTTGCGTGATCTCCATGAGACAACTACTGATCCAAGACTCATAGTGTATCTAGAAGTTGATACTCTTGTCTCCTTATCGCCATCAAAATCTGAGTCTGAGTACCCAATAATTT
>LPNX010718539.1:0-145793 GCA_001517045.1 Pseudotsuga menziesii | reverse complement strand
AACATAAAACAATACACCCACTATCAAAACAACATATCGAATCCGTAAACAATCACCATATATCTGCCCATTCAAAATATAAAATATAAATTGAACAAACACATAGGATGCACTATTTAGACAAGCTTGGACCACGCCATTACGACCGCCATTATAAAAACCATAGCAATAGTAAAAACAAAACGATGATAACATTATCATTCCAGCAAAAGCATTATATGAAACATATAAACACAGCTAAGGTTTCCCTCCACAACCAATAAAATGCAATTATTTAAACGTTACAATGATTTCATAATCCACAGAAAGGGATTTTTTCCCAAGGAAACCAAATCATATACGAAGCTAGGGCTCTTCCCTTGTCATTATTTAACAGATTTAAAATGGCCAAACTGAAACCAAATAAAAAATTGACAGAGTAAAATCCTTTTAAAAATGTTGCATCATTTCCTTAAATCGTAGCGAGGGTTAACACCCCACGATATTCCACATTCAAACAAACAAATAGCAAAACGACACTATCTTAGCAATGGCACTGATAAGATTATTAACCATCAAAATTAAAAAAATACGCAAAGATCCTAGCAAAACATAGAGCCGAATAGATTAAACCAAAATACCATTTCAATTATCCGCACAAAGTTATAAAATTTACACAGTCATGCCTTGGTACAAAACACCCAAATGGGCTTAGAACCTCTAAGCCAAACCTATAGAATAAAAGCCACAATATTACTATCATTTTTTTTCCAAACCCCGCAGAATCTCAATAGGGAGGCTGATCATAAATTCACACAAAGAAACCCTACAACCCCGTAATGACCAAACAAATTGGGTAAAGGCTCTTTCTTCATGGGCTTACCCATATTTGCGCAGTCGACCAAGTCTCTTCCAACATCGTCGAGTGTCACCACTTTTTCCCCCAACCTGCAAAATGAAATCAATAATCCATTAGAATTATGCATTGAAACATAAAAAAAAAATGATAATGGGGACAATTTAAACAACAGAGGACATTTGCATACCTGTGGAGAACATTCGTGCCAACACCGTAACTCCCAACACAGTCTGCGCAAGTCCAACGATGAAGCTTACCCCCATCACCACCAAACGAGAAACAATGAAAATGGGATGCAAAAAACCCTAGAAAGAGGGTTATGGCTTGGGCCATCATGGAGGAGCCACATTTCTCTTCACATGGGATCATTAAAATATCCAGCATTCCTCCACTAAGTTTTAAATAAAAACCTCCTCTCTATAGTTTAAGGGCATACAATTCACATTGAGGTTTAAACACTTTTTCCTTATATTTTGAGGTCATCTCTTGGGCATAAGGTATTATTACATTCACAAAAACCATTAGTATTTAGGACTAGAAAGATATAGGGGATAGGTTCTTTATTTTTCTTCATCACGTTTATATAACTGTAATGTCCCTAAAAATCATAAAAAACAAAACAAAAAATTGTAGGCTAATAAAATACTACAATCCAAGGACATTATTTAAACTTATACAGAATAATACTTGGTTGTGTATTGAACCTAAGTGTCGTAAGTTGTTTTTCCCTCTACTTGTTTTCTTGTTGGATGATGATGTGTTTTATGTGTTGTTGTTATATTACTTGTACTGGTTTGTTTGGTTACTCTCTCTGTCTACTAAATGTGGATATTTGTCAATGCTTGTTAGGTTACATTTTACTTTTTATTTTTATGTCTTAATTTTTGTTTACGATGTTATTCATTAAAAAGGTTGACTTGCCTTCTAATGTCAAGGGGTAGAGAGGTGGGATTTATCCCTTGAGGGTCCACTCGGAAAGGTAAGGATTCCTACTGCTTTAAGGGGCTTACTGAGTTCATTGCGAACTAATGCAGGCTCCTACTCTTGTGCAGGTTATTCCAGCTGTGAACTCTGTCTATGACAGTGGCAAATATAAAATTATCCTAAAACACTACCTATATACTACACTATCCTATTCAAAGCTCGTGAAAGGAGGGATAAATTCCTAGGCCTAAACGTACCTAAGGCCTATGTTTATGCAAGATTGATTTAAATGCATGGTTTATGATATAAGGTATAGGGTTTATGTCATAATCCATATGCCATTGAAAACCTTTTAATATGTGCTTTAAGAAACTATAGGGTAAAAAGTATTTAGTTTATGGAATATTTCATATGCCCTACAACTTTGTATTAACATGGCATTTGAGGGTTTTGTTATGGTTTAACATTGGGTTGGTGAACTATGGGGTTTCCTCATGAGTGAAATTATGGAACCATGGGTTTTTATTTAATGGATAGTGGTGGACAGGGTGGCGACTTCAATGCTTCTAGGGAAGCGTGGGAAGGAAGCCTCAAGAGTTGGTTAGGGTTGGAAAATGATTCATTTGGTTCTTTGTTGGTTTTGGTCTGGGTGGTGTTAAGCTTCTGGGAGCCATGCTGCGCAACTTCAACAACCCTCCCGCTCTGCCATAAGGTAAGCTATAACATGTTCTGCATACTGTAATGGTTTGGTTTGATTTCATTATTTCTTGTTGGATTATTGGTATAACATCCACATGGTGTAACCAACGCACCTCTGGGAATATAAAACAAGTGGAATAACCACCACTCTTGGTGATATGGCCTTGTGCTGGGTTTCAAATTTTCATCAACATCTGTAGGTTTTGGTGTAACGACAAAACTTAAATGGTATCAAAGCATAGGTCTCAGATTCAATTCTCGGTACAACCTCCACATGGTATAACCGCTGCGCATCTGGGAATATAAAAACAAGTGGACTAACCACCACTCCTGGTGATAGGGCCTTGTGTTGGGTTTCAAATGTTCATCAAATCTACAGGTTTTGGTGTAACAACAAACCTTACATGGTATCAAATCTCACAGCGGGACGAAGCTCAAATCTCTCCAAAACATGGTTTTTGATAGATCTTGCATGAAAAATTGAGTAAAAGCTCAAAATTCCAGCACTGCACCAGAAGGAAAGGCTTACCACTTAATACCCCAAGTTAAGGAATTGTTGATCAAGCTTGCTTGATCAACTATGCTGGGTGTGATGAAATACTAAAATGCGTAGGATGTTCGACCTTATGGTGCCCCTTTTGTTGTGATTTGAAGGTTTTAACAGGTGAAAAGCATTCGCTACAGTAGTTTGAGATGGCTTCTTCCGTCAAAATCATGACTCCGTTCAATTTCCATTCATGGAAAGGAGATATGGAGATCCAGCTACGTGCTAGAGGACTCTACCGGGTCACTATGGACACTGAAGAAGAGCTTACTTCTATGATAGACAAAGCTATATTCTTGAACAAGAAAGATGAAGCATTCGGTTTCTTGTGCCTCTCTATTTCCAAGGACCTTCTTTTCCACCTCTCAGGATTGAAGACTCCAAAGAAAATTTGGGACAAACTGGACACCCTGTATGGAAAACAAGATGATTTGAGAGTTTATCAGCTTGAAAACAAGTTGATGTCTCTCCACCCTTCCAATTTCGAGACCTTAAATGATTTTTTCACAAAGTTCAAGCACATTGTCTTACTATTGAAGCAGTGTAAGGTGGAGAAGGAGGATGATCATCTCATCCTCACCATTCTCTCCAAACTTGGAGCTGATTATTCAGTATTTGTCTTTACATTTCGTGTGGGGAAGCTCACAACCCCTAGATGGAAGATGCCTTCACTCAATGCCTTCATTGAGTCCCTAACACATGAACATGATAAGCTTGTCCAGATGGGGATCATGAGATCCTCCTGTGATCAAGCCCTCTATGCTTCGAGGCCCAAAGATCTGAAGGGTAAAGGAAAGCAGCAGAAGAACCCAAAAACCAAATTTGAAGCTCCTAAGCCTAAAGTTGAAAACCAGTAGCATGAAGAGCCTTCCGGCTCAAAGAAGAACAAAAACAAAGGGAATCATGGAAAGGAAAAAGTCAAGTGTTCGTATTGTGGGAAGGGTTTCCACCCTGAACATGCCTGCATGAAAAAGAAACTTGATGAAGCAACTTCTCTTCTTGAGAAAAATCACATCAATCTTCCAGAAATATTTCCGAGGAAAGATCAACAAGATTGGGAACCACAGCATGAAAGAGGTCATGCTCTCATGGAAAGCACTTCGAAGTCCAATGCTCTTTTGATAGATTCTAGAGCTTCGAATCACATGATGGCTGACAAAGACTCCTTCTCATATTTGGATACCAACCAAACCATTCCCATACACATGGGAGATGACTCCACAATAATATATGAAGGATAAGGTAGTGTAAATCTGTAGGCCGGGTGTTGGAGTATTAGTACAAACTCCACATGGTTTAATCGCCGCACCTCTGGGAATATAAAACAAGTGGAGTAACCGCCACTCCTAGTGATAGGGCCTTGTGCTGGGTTTCAAATCATCAACATTTGTAGGTTTTGGTGTAACAAAAAACCTTACATGGTATCAGAGCATAGGTCTCAGGTTCAATTCCCCTGAGCTACGCCGGAGGCGGGGTGTTGGAGTACCGGTACAACCTCCACATGGTGTAACTGCCTCACCTCTGGGAATATAAAACAAGTGGACTAACTCCCACTCCTGGTGATATGGCCTTATGCTGGGTTTCAAATGTTCATCAACATCTGCAGGTTTTGGTGTAACGACAAACCTTACATGGTATCATAGTTGAGGTCTCATGTTCAATTCCCTCGAGCTACGCTGGAGGAAGGGTGTTGGAGTATCGGTACAAACTCCACATGGTTTAACTGCTGCACCTATGGGATTATAAAACAAGTGGAGTAACCATCAATCCTGGTGATAGGGCCTTGTGCTAGGTTTCAAATGTTCATCAACATCTGTAGGTTTTGGTGTAATGAAAAACCTTACATTTCTTTGGATACTTATCATAGTGTTTGTGTGGCATTTATGTAGGTAACAAAGTGTGGCTTCATGGTGGCTTCCTAGGTTTCCTTCGCATCCATGCTATGGTTAAGCCCCAAAAATGCAAGGCCCTTACCACTGTGCATTTGGTTTTGATAGAGATTTAAAATCTTGGTTGGGAAGAGTATCGTTGTGTAGTTTCGTATGGTTGGTTTTGGTGGTTTGTTTGGGAATCCAATGGATGCGACTATGTTAGTCTTTTTCATGGCACGGCCGTATGTAAAAGGTTTGGGAAAATAACTTGACTATTCAGAGATGGTTTGGATCTGTGTATAAACTCGTCATGTTGAAACATTTTGTAATGTGTTTGGTTTAACATTTTAATGGAAGTTCTATGTTTTACGTTAATGGTGCGTTTCTTATTACATACAGTGTCATTGCTCGCAATGGCATCGTGGATAGCTTGAATGTGTATTTTGACAATGTAATATTGTAATGGGAAATTGTAGATGTAATGGGTTTATTAAAAAAAGATGTTGTTGGGTCTTTACCTACGACCGTGAGTATTGAAACTTGGTTCTGCCCTTGGGTGGATACGCAACTTGTAATCATATTTATATTGTTATAACGTGACTGTGTAAATGATGTGTAGAGCATAGCTTTGTTTTCTTAAAACAGTGGGTTTAAAATGAAGTTCCTTTGGGCATTCTGAGAGGCGAAACCCTTGCTCTGTAAGTTGTAGTGTTCATGTTTTGTTTTAGCAGTGGGGCACACATGATTCAATCTTGGGCTGTTTAACGATTGGGACTTGTGGTTTAATTAGCGTAGGTTTTGGGCATCTCACAGGATTTGATCTTGGATGCGTTTTAATTGAATGATAAACATAGTTACTTTGTCTTAATAATTTTGTTTATATAAATGGTGAGTTGGGTTCTTTGTATATCATTAGTTGTTTGATATGTTTGTATGAAATTTGTCCTACAGCCAAACCTTCACAGGTTTTGACGGCTGGGCTTGGTTAAAGTATTTTGTAATGTAAGATGTGAAATTATTCTCCAGCCAATCCTGGATAGGATTCGATGGCTGGGTTGGGTTTAATGAAGCTTATTAGCATTAAGTTTTCTTAGCATGGATTTAATGTTTAGTTTTAAAGGCTTTGAATGGTGTTTATGATATGTTGTTTATGTTTGAATTTTAAAGTGGAAATGGAATCATACGCACTGGCAATATGAAATCTGCTAGTGTTGAGAATATATGTTTAGGGTTGAATTTTAATGGTGTGAGAGATTTGAACTATGGTTTAATTTATTTCTTTTATTTGGTAGTTTATTCATTATTTTAAAATGTTTTGAACATAGTTTTAAGTTCTAGAACTCAAATATTTGATCTCTGGTCTATAGGTTTATAATTCTTATAAATAGTTTATCTGAATGTTTTATATGTAGAGTTTAATATACTATTTTAGTTTTAAATGCTAATAAGGTTTATTTTGCCTAGTTTTATGAAGCTCTGTTTAACATTCTATCTAACGTTGAACAATACACAATTATCTAGATATCTTTAGATAATCTAGGGTTTAAGTCTAAGGTAAAATCTATTAGATAAGTACATCAAATACTAAGAATATTTAAACTGTAAAATCCTATCCAGGAAAATAATGGTTGGGTTTAATGTTTAAGCAGTAAATCAACCTGTAACATAAAATATGTCTTTAGAGTTTTATACAAATAGTTCAAGATTTTAAGGTTATCTAAACAAGAGAAGAACCTAGCTGAATAAAACATACAATTACATATTTTCATTCTAGATTATAACCCTACTTTAATAAAATCTGTAAGAACTAAAGAGAAGGTAGAAACCCTCATACTTGCAATGTGTAGTTTGTTTGATTGCTAGAACCTTGCACACTTAAGAACACAACATTAATAAGAACAAGGATAATTATGACCTCAGATTTGTCAACCAAACAACTTGGGAATTGCCACGTTCTTCCCAACCATGACCCGAAACCGTTCCTAGTTTCAATCCTGATCCCCCCCTGAGCTAGTTCCAACTTGCAAGTAGTTCCTCCTTGGGCCCTCCTTGTGGGCATTCCTTGAGCACACCATGTGGGTGCTCCTTGGTTGCTCCATGTGGGCATTCCTTGGTTTCTCCTTGGGCTCTCCTTATGGGTGCTCCTTGGGCCCTTCGTGTGGTGGGAAACTACGATAAAAACATTAAGTGGTGACCAATCCAACTCCCTAACTTCCACTACCTTGTATTTTTTCCTATTACTTCCTTGGTGGGCATGACTTTGATGGCTTTGGGTTCGATCCATTCCTTGAGCGCTCCTTGTGCGTGTTCCTTGTGTGCATTCCTTCGGGCTCTCCTTGTGAGCGTTCCTTTTGGGCGCTCCTTGTGGGTGTTCCTTGTGGGCTCTCCTTGGGCCCTCCATGCGGGCGCTCCTTGCGTGCATTTCTTGGGGAACTCTTTGCATGCATTCCATGGGGCGCTCCTTGCATGCATTCCTCAGGCGCTCCATGTGGGCGCTCCTCTTAGGAAGAAGAAGAAAAAAGACCAAAGTCACGGGGAAGGTTGGGGTTTCCTATAGGGAAAAAGAAAAAGATGGCTAAGTCATGGGGAACATTGGGGTTTCCCTTGGGGAAGAAGAAAAAGAAACGACAAAGTCATGGGGAAGAAGAAAAAAAAAACAGCTAAGTCACAAGGAATGTTGGGGTTTCCCGTGGGGAAGAAGAAAAAAAATGGCAAAATCACGGGGAAGGTTGGGGTTTTCCACGGGGAAGAAGAAAAAAATGGCTAAGTCGCGGGGAAGAAGAAAAAAAATGGCAAAGTCACGGGGAAGGTTGGGGTTTTCCGCGGGGAAGAAGAAGAAAAAAGGCTAAGTCGCATGGAAGGTTGAGGTTCCCTACGGAGAAGAATAATAAAAAATGACAAAATGTAGCGGGGAAGGTTTGGGTTTCCCACAAGGAAGCAGAAAAAAGAATGATGCACTTGGGTGCTCCTTGTGGGCGTTCCTTGGGCTCTCCTTGCTGGAATTTCCTTGGGTGATCCTTGCTGGGTACTCTTCAAGAACTCCTCGAGCGCTCCTCGGAGTTGCTCCATGGGTGCTCCTTGTTGGGCTCTCCTTTCTAGGTGCTCCTTACTGAGGGATCCTTGGGTGCTCCTTGGAGATGCTTCTTATGTGCTCCTTGTGGGAACCCCTTGGGGCTACTTAGGGCACTCCTTGTCAGGTGATCCTTGTGGGAACTCTTGGTGGGCACTCCTTGGATGGTCCTTATGGGTGCTCCATTAGTGCACCTTGTGGGCACTCCTTGGGCGTTCCTTGTGGGTGCTCCTTGGTCTCTCCTTATAGGTGATCCTTGGGTGCACCTTGTGGGCGCTCCTTGTGGGCACTCCTTGGGCGTACTCCTTGTGGGCGCTCCTTGGGTGCACTCCTTGTGGGTGCTCCTTTCGCGCTCCTTGTGGGTGCTCCTTGGGTGCTCCTGGTGGGCACTCCTTGGGTGCTCCTTATGGGTGCTCCATGTGGGTGCTCCTTATGGGTGCTCCATGTGGGCCCTCCTTGGGTGCTCCTTGTGGGAGCGCCTTGTGAGAACCTTCTAGGCGCTCCTTGGGCATGCTCCTTGTGGGTGCTCCTTGTGGACACTCCTTGGGTTCTCCTGGTGGTTCCTCCTTAAGCACTTTTTGGTCGCTCCTTGTGGGCGCTCCTTGGTCACTCCTTATGAGCGTTCCTTGGGTGCACCCTGTGTGCACCCCTTGTGGGCGCTCCTCACGGGCCCTTCATTTCTCGAGAAAGTGAGCTATAAAGGTTAAGTGGTGACCAATCTCTCTATTTAACTCCCACTACCTTGTCTTTTTATTGGTCACTCACTTGGTGGGCATGACTTTGATGGGATTTGGGGTCAAGCCATTCCTTGGGCACTCCTGATGGGCCCTTTTTTTTCCAGGAAAGTGAGTAAAAAATGTTAAGTGGTGACCAATCCCTTTCCTTACCTCCCACTACCTTGTATTTTTGCTAGTCACTCGCTTGGTGGGCATGAATTTGACGGGATTTGGGTTCGAGTCGTTCCTTGGGTGCTCTTGATGGGAACTTCATTTTTGGGGAAAGTGAGCTAAAAATGTTAAGTGGTGACCAGTCCCTCTCCTTAACTCTCACCACCATGTATTTTTGCTGGTAACTCACTTGGTGGGCATGACTTTGACCAGATTTGGGTTCAAGTCAGCCCTTGGGCACTCATTATGGGCGCTCCATGGGAACTCCTTTGGAGCTCCTTGTGGGAGTTCCTTGGGCGCTCCTTGTGGGCGCTCCTTGTGGGAGTTCTTTGTGGGCGCTCCTCGTGGGACCTTTGTTTGTCGGGAAAGTGAGCTAAAAACCTTAAGTGGTGACCAATCCTCCTCCTTAACTACCACTACCTTGTATTTTGGACGGTCACTCACTTGGTGGGAATGGATTTGACAAGATTTGGGTTTAAGCGGTTCCTTGGGTGCTCCTTGTGGGCAATCCTTGGGACGTCCTTGTCGATGCACCTTGGTCACTTCTTCGACGCTCCTTCTGGGCGCTCCATATGGGTTCCCCATGGGCGCTCCATATGGGTTCCCCATGGGCGCTCCTTGGGCCATTCGTTTCCTGAGAAAGTGAGCTAAAACCGTAAAGTGGTGACCAATCCATCTCCTTGACTCCCACTTACTTGTATTGTTTCTGCTCACTCACTTGGTGGACATGACGTTGATGGGATTTCAGTTCCAGCCATTATTTGGGAGCTCCTTGTGTGCACTCCTTGTGGGCTCTCTTTCCTTGCTCTTTGTGGGTGCTCCTTGGGTGCTCCCGGTGGTTTCTCCTTGTGTGCTTCTTAAGCGCTCCTTGTGGGTGCTCTTTGGGCGCCCCTTGTGGGCGCTCCTTGTGGGTTCTCTTGATGGGCCCTTCGTTTTTCGGGAAAGTCAGATAAAAACATTAAGTGGTGACCAATCCATCTCCTTAACTCCCACTACCTTATCTCTTTGTTGGTCACTCACTTGTTGGGCATGACTTTGATAGGATTTGGGTTCGAGTCATTCCTTGGGCACTTCTATTGGGCTCTTCATTTTTCAGGAAAGTGAGATAAAAACATTAAGTGGTGACCAATCCCTCTCCCTAACTCCCGCTACCTTGTCTTTTTGCTGGTCACTCACTCATTAGAGGAAATTTCAACTCAAAATGGGCCTCCTAAAATGAACTAATAAAATAATAGTTAAAATAATAAAATAATATTTATTAATTTTGGAGGAAGAAAAGAAAAAAAACTACTTTTTTGTTTGTATTTTTGACATATCTCCCCGTGTTTTTACTCAAATTTCGATCGGGAGAGCTCGTTGAATGCGGATTAAATTCCGCATCCAACAAGTACCCACTCAGCATGCTTTTGACGGACCCCTCTACCCCAAAAACAAGAAATACCTGAAAAAATGGAATGATGATGTCATCATTTCGTTTGTTCAGGTATTTCTTGTTTTTGGGGTAGCGGGGTCTGTCAAAAGCATGCCGAGTGGGTACTCATTGGATGCGGAATTTAATTCCGCATCCAACGAGCTCTCCCGATCGAAATTTGATTAAAAACATAGGGAGATATGTCAAAAATACAAACAAAAAAAGTAGTTTTTTTTATGACACCTATCCCCAAATTTATATTAAAAAAGTGTTTAAGACCTATACGGTATTTCAAATTTAAAGCAATTACATTGGCTAACACATGATGACATGGAATTTGAATAAAATTTAAAAGGCCCATTTTGAGTTGAAATTTCCTCTAATGTAGTGGGCATGACTTTGACAAGCTTTGGGTTCGAGTCGTTCCTTAGGTGTTCCTTGGGCGTTCTTGATGGGCCCTTGGTTTTCTAGGAAAGTGATATAAAAACATTAAGTGGTGACCAATCCCTCTCCTTAACTCCCACTACCTTGTCTTTTGTTTGGTCACTCACTTGGTGGGCATGAATTTGACGGGCTTTGGGTTCGAGGCGTTCCTTGGGTGCTCCTGATGGGCCCTTTGTTTTCTGGTAAAGTGAGGTAAAAACGTTAAGTGGTGACCAATCCATCTCCTTAACTCTGACTACCTTGTATTTTTGTTGGTCACTCACTTGATGGGCTTTGGGTTTGATTCGTTCCTTGGGTGCTCTTGATGGGCCCTTCGTTTGCTAGGAAAGTGAGATAAAAACGTTAAGTGGTGACCAATCAAACTCCTTAACTCCCACCGGCTTGCCTTTTTTCCTATCACTCACTTGGTGGGCCTTTGACGGGCTTTGGGTTTGAGCCGTTCCTTTGACGCTCCTTGGGCGCTCCTTGTGGGCACTCCTTGGGTGCTCCACGTGGGTGCTCCTTGAGGGTGCTCCTTGTGGGCGCTCCTTGGGTACTCCAGGTGTGTGCTCCTTGGGCACACCTTCTGGACACTGCTAGTTGGCACTCCTTGGGTGCTACTTGTGAGCACTCTTGGGTGCTCCTTGTGGGCTCTCGATGTGGGTGCTCATTGGGTTCTCCTTGTGGGTGCACCTTGTGGGCACTCCTTGGGAGCTTCTTATGAGCGCTCCATCTGGGCACTCCTTGGGTGCACCTTCTAGGTGCTCCTTGTGGGCGCTCCTTGGGCACTCCTTGTGGGCGATCCTTGGGTGTTCCTTATGGGCGATCCATGGGCACCCCTTGGGTGCTCCTTGGGCGCACCTTATGGGCACTCCTTGGGTGCACCTTGTGGGTGCTCCTTGGGTGCTCCTTGTGGGCGCTTCATGTGGGAACACCTTGAGGGCTCTCCTTGGGCACTAATTATGGGCGCTCCTCATGGGAACTCCTCTTGGGTGCTACTTCAACGCACCTTGTGGGTGCTTCATATGGGCGCTCCTTGGGCACTCCTTGTGTGTGCTCCTTTGGGTGGTCCATGGACGCTCCTTAGGTTCTCCATGTGGGCTCTTATTGAGGGTGCTCCTTGGGGGCATTCTTTGGGTGCTCCTTGTGGGCACTCCTTGGGCCCTCCTTGGGCACTCTATGTGGGAACTCCTTGGGCCACCATGTGGGCGCTCCTTGGTCGCTCCATGTGGGCATTTCATGTGGGTTCTCTTTGGGTGCTCCATGTGGGTGTTCCATGTGGGAGCTCCATGTGGGCACTACTTGGGTACTTTATGTGGTGGGAAAGTGAGGTAAAAATGTTAAGTTGTGACCAATATGATTCCTTAACTTTCACTACCTTGTCTTTTTTCCTATTAATCCCTTAGTGGGAATGAATTTGATGGACTTTGGGTTCGAGCCGTTCATTGGGCACTCCTTGTGTGTGTTCCTTGGGGCACTCCATGTGGGCATTCCTTGCAGTGATTCTTGTGGGCACTCCTTGGGTGCTACATGTGGGCGCTCCTTGTGGGCACTCCTTAGGCCCTTCATGTGGTGGGAATTCCAACATGGAGCACCCAAAAGGAATGCCTCCTTGTGGGCATTCTTCGGGTTCTCCTTGGCCACTGCATGTGGGCGCTCCTTGGGCATTGAATGTGGGTGCTCCTTGGGACCTTTGCGTGGTGGGAAACTGTGGTAAAAATGTTAAGTGGTGACCAATCCGATTACTTAACTTCCACTACCTTGTATTTTTTCCTATTAATTCCTTGGTGGACATGACTTTCACAGGATTTGGGTTCGATTTGTTCCTTAGGTGCTCCTTCAGTGTGTTCCTTGTGTGTGTTCCTTGGGGCGCTCCTTGTGAGTGTTCCTTTTGGGCGCTCCTTGTGGGTGTTCCTTGTGGGAACTCCTTGTGGGTGCTCCTTAGGCACTCCATGTGGGTGCTCCTTAGGCACTCCATGTGGGTGCTCCTTGAGTGCATTCCTTGGGGCGCTCCTTGCATGCGTTCCATGGGGCTCTCCTTGTGTGCATTCCTCGGGCACTCCATGTGGGCATTCCTTGGGCGATTCTTGTGGGCGCTCCTTGGGCGATTCTTGTGGGCGCTCCTTGGGCCCTTCATGTGGTAGGAAAATGTAGTAAAAATGTTAAGTGGTTACCAAATTAACTCCTTAACTTCCATTACCTTGTATTTTTTCCTATTACACCCTTGGTGGGAATGACTTGGATGGGATTTGGGTTCGCGTTGTTCCTTGGGTGTGTTCCTTGTGTGCATTCCTTGGGGCGCTCCTTAGACACTCCTTGTGAGCATTACTTTTGGGCACTCCATGGGAAATCTATGCAGGCGTCCCTTGCGGCACTCCTTGTGCACGTTGTTTAGGCGCTCATTGGGCCCTTCGTGTGGCGGGTAATTGTGGTAAAAATGTTAAGTGGTGACCAATCTGACTCCTTAACTTCCACTAATGTGTCTTTTTGCCTATTACTTCCTTAGTGGGCATGACTTTTATGACTTTGGGTTTGATCCGTTCCTTGGGTGCTCCTTGGGTGTGTTCCTTATGTGCATTCCTTGGGGAGCTCCTTGTGAGTGTTCCTTTTGGGTGCTCCTTGTGGGTGTTCCTTGTGGGTGCTCCTTGGGTGCTCCTTGTGTACGTTCCTTGGGGTGCTCCTTATGTGTGTTCCATGGGCTTATCCTTGCGTGCGTTCCTCGGGCGCTCCATGTGGGTGTTCCTTAGGCGCTCCATGTGGGAGTTCTTAGTGGGCACTCCTCCTGGGTGCTCCTTATGGGCGCTCCATGTGGGCGTTCCTTGTGGGCTCTCCATGTGGGAACTCCTTGGGAACTCCTTGTGTGCGTTCCTTTGGTCGCTCCATGTGGGCACTCCTTGGGCATTCCTTGTGTGCATTCCTTTGGGCACTCCATGTGGGCACTCCTTGGGTGCTCCATGCAGGCTCTCCTTGTAGGCACTCCTTGGGGCACTTTCTTTGGGTACTCCTTATGGGCGCTCCATGAAAGTGCTCATTGTGGGCACTCCTTGGGTGCTCCATGTGGGCACTCCTTGGGCCCTCCATGTGGGCGCTCCTTGGGCCCTCCTTGGTCGCTCCTTGGGATAATAGGTTTTGTACCAGATTGCTTTTCCTTTTTGGAAAATGCTCTCTAGGAATTCTTAGGAGAATAATGATCAGATAGCATAGAATGGGATCCCCAAGCCTTTCTTTGGCTTGGGTATTTATAGACAATCTTTTGGAAAAGGGACGGTTAAATTTTAGTTAGATAAAGAATCATTTGTTTTCTTGAAATAATATTTTACTTAATTTATGTGAAATTAATATTTATTTATCTTAACTTATGAACTCTTTCACTAGTTCCTATTTTGACTCTTTTTAGGTACTAATATATTTAATTAATTATTTTAGTTAATAATAAAACATAGATCCTTCAATTATTATTTATAGTTACTATTATTAATACATATGCTTACCCTTTTATTCATAACATATATAAACTATATTTATACATATATCATAGTTAACATTTTTACTTTGGGTATCATATAGCATGATCCCAAATCACATGGGACTTTTTTTAGCTTATAGTCACTTCTTTCATTAAGGCCTTCAGGTAAGGTTGGTCAACTAAGTTAGGCAGCTCTAAACCTCCTTGGATGTTGGATTACCTCGTATATTGTGGTATATATTTAGTTCTTGATGAGAAATAGAAATTCAAAATTTCATTTAATCAACTTAAAAATAAGTAAGATGAGGTCAATATTTTATCAGAGTCGTTTTCACTCAACATAATTAATTTTTTGTAACTCCTAGCATTATTCAGAGTCCATACTCAATGCTAAAAAACATGGATTTACACCTTAGTACAATTTCGGAGCTTCTCGCTTAACACTAATGCTAGTATTTACTTGTATAATACACCTAGGGATATAATGACCAAGGATTCGATGTTCCAGAGCTTATGCTCAACATCAATTTGGAATTATCCAATGCTTATGCCCAACACTTCCAATTCTTATCTTTTCATGTGATTCAAAGCTTCATGCTCAACACAAATGTTTCATAACTCATGTGCTCTGGAGTTGATGCTCAACACAAACATCAAATACTCGTGTTCTTTAGAGCTCTTGCTCAACATGATCATCAATCACTCATGTACTTCAGAGCTTCTGCTCAACACAAACATCAAATACTCATGTGCTTCAGAGCTCGCGCTCATTACAAACAATAATTACTCATGTGCTTCAGAGCTCACTCTCAACACAAACATCACATCACTCATGTTCTCCAGAGCTCGCGCTCAACACAAACATCAAATCACTCATGTGCTCCAGAGGTTGTGCTCAACACAACATCTCATCAATTATGTGCTTCAGGGTCCACACCCAACACATGAAATCACATACATGCTAAATGAAACATATGCATTTGGATTACGCCCAATATATCAAACAAATCATCATTCTCATGAGCAATGGGGTCTTATGCCCAATATACAAAATATAACATCAAAGCAACATCACATTAAATGGGACTTATGCCCATAAGTGTTAGGTCAAAATTAGGGATATTACAATAACATAGGTTTATTGGTGAGTCACCCGCAGTAAGAATAGACACATTATGTGTTAGTTTGCAAGAACTAAGTAAACCCATAATTGTAGGATTTCCTTACCTTTCCGAGTGAGTTGTTCGGAAAAAATCCCGTCACTCCTCCCCTTTAAATACAGACGTAAGTTAGGCTCATCGTTTATCAAAATAAGAACTAGATAACGTAATATGAAATCAAACATGAACGAAATAATATTAGAGCATCAGTAAACCAGATAACATGTACATAAATACAAAGTACATTAGGATATATAATAAATGATATTTAAACATCATCGCCACACATGAATCACACAGATGGAAAACCGAACCAGAACTTAGGCATAGTTCTTTATCAAGTTTATAATTCCACAGTAAAGAAAACAAGTCCCTTAAGATCTTAAAAATATTATTATCCCTACAAATTTTATTTTTTAATTATAGATTTTAGGGACATTACACCTAGTAATGATAACCCTTGCAACCTATATAATTCATGACAATCTAGCCAACTTGATTTCACCAAGGGTAGCTAGGTGTTATATATCCTAACATGGGGGACTCTTTGTAACTTATCATAACTTTATGTGATGTTACCAAAAATAAAAAGTAGTTAAAAAAGATCATGTCAACTCATAAAATAATTATTAAAAACCGTAAAAATAATTAGAAAATCCATGCTGACTCATAAAAAAAAATTAGAAACAATAAAAAATAATTAATAAAACCCTATGGACTCATAAAATAAAATAAAAACTAAACCCACATATATCACTCTTAAACTCATACCTATCAAGCACCAAGATGGTCAAATTTCTTGAGGTGTAAAATTTTCCTAAAAAATGTACAATATTTAAGATAAGAATTTTAGTGGAATTTTACACCTGAAGAAATTATATCCCTCTCCATGGTTGATAGATCCAGGTTTAAGATGGATCTATGCTGGTTTTTACAACATCTGAAATCTCTTGGTCATGGAAGGATTGGTTATATTTATAGTATTCTTGCTTTAGATGGTGACATGGAAATGGAAGGATTCTATAATACCGAAACTGTTGCTCTCATGGCCTCATCTATCCATGGGAGAGGATAAAAAATGTGAAAAATATTTCAATTAACCAGGAGAACAAAATCACTGTATTGAATGATTCCATAAAGCATAGTGGATTTAGAATTTTAATTTTATATTAAAGGATTCCTTTTCGTAATCAGTACCCACCGGGCCTCCAATAGTTCTACATAGATGTAATGAGTCATTGTCTTCACACGACTTAATGCTTATCCTTGTTAAATTCTTATTTTTCTCAATCTGATTTATCTCCTTCTATACCCGTGAAACAAACAACTCCATTGTTCCCTGTAAAACACAAACCAAAATGATCATGCACAACTTTTAAATTCATACAAAGATTACTCAAGGAAATCTGAAGAAGCGTTCTGTGAATCGTTCTATAAGATGTGTTTAATTTCATGAAATACTAAAACAATGCAACGTACTTATATGGATCATATTTAGGAACTTAAATGATTCGCTAATAAATACAAGTCGGATAGTTGAGATGAATTTATTATTATATTTTATCATCGCTCGTTGCTGCCCTTCCCTCCCTGGGAGTCATCCATCTCAGTAGGCCTTTACCCACTTCCTTCTTGCTAATGAACCTATATCTTGACTATCTAGGATTTTTCTTATATATCTCTACCCATCTCATCTCTATTTCCTTCTATCCATAGAAAATCCATCGTGGTCCTCAGCAGGTGAAATGAAATCCTCCAATACCCTACCTTACTACTTATTTATATATATTTCCTTATTACTATTACCTTCCTTCACTTTCTAGCAGCAGGAGCTAGTGGGAGAAATAGATTTATAACCAGAGCATCAATGTCTTTGGAATAATTCATAGCAGCACATGGAAAGTAATATTATTGGCACAATTTTCCTTTCCCTAGGTGTCATTGTTTTAAATGTATTCAACATTTAAATAAAGGGTATTTTGATCTATAATAAAAAGTAAAAAAAGTTTAATATAAAAATATATATAAATTTCTTTGTATTTGGTTCTTTCTTATAATATAATATTGATTCCTCCTAATTGTTGAAACACCATCAAACCAACTCCAATTTATAAATGCAAAGTTGATAATGGTTAAGATAATTTTGATAAATCATGGATCACATAATTTGAAAATTGTATTATTTAAAAAACAATAACCATAACAGAATGTGCATGCCTTAATTGGAACAAGTTCATTATTCCTGTCTCTGTTTGTGGTATCAATATCCAAATATGAATGACCACTCTTGAAATCCCCACTCTCAATACCCCGATATCCCAAGATGAACTAACTTGTGTGAAATTGACAACCTCTATTCCTACTCCATGACCACATGCTTCAATCAAGACTAGTGTACTTTTTGAAGAATTTTTATGGTGATTAGCACTCAATTTAAATATGTAACAACTAAATAAGAAGTAAGCACTATCATCTTAGTTCCTACAACAAAACAACCACAATGTACTTTGTAAGAATTTTCATTTTTCCTAATTCAAATATAATGCATGTGTATAACGAGGCTTATGACATATCTATTCTACCTAGGTGTTCAACCTATCCTATTTCCTATATAGATATGTTTTAATGATACTTAGTATGATTAATCAAATGATAAATAAAATAATTTTACCATGACCTAGTAGCAATCTAAAAATTTATGAAAATCTTTAAATATTTTTTTCTTCTTTTTGACAAGCTCACATGCCAACATGAGGTGAAAACATTGTACCATGTCCAACTTGAAATTTAAGTATTTTTAAAAATATTAAAATATTTGATTATATTCTTTTCAAACTTTTCTTGTAGGCGTGGCTGAGAATATCTTTACAATATGTTACAATTGGATCTTGTGTACCGCACCTAATTCAACCACAAGGGGTTCTTCTATTGCTACTACAACCCCTTCTCCCTTGTCCACCACTTACCATACCATAACCAAATAATACAAATCCATTGTACTTTATGAGAAAAGGAAGCAACCATGCCCCAAAGGATTTGCAAATCGAAAGGGAAGCAAGATATGAAAACAATGGGAAAATTGAATTGTTATAAGGATGTTTCCCATGTCTGTGATACTATAGTCACATAAGTCCCCAAAATTCTCCAAATTTTGTCATGGTGTTGATGATGATTCATACCTCAAAGTGTATTTTCCTCTCACATCATTTAAGTCACCATTACAAGGATTATTTCTCCATGCATGTTGAACTTGTTCTATCTCACCACCACCTATAACATTGCATGCATTAGAGATTTGTGAGGTATAGACTATTCTAACATACCCATGTTTAGAACCAACTTGTAATGGAATCAATAATGTGCTGGAAAGGAAATACATACAAATTGGAATCCATAATGGATCCTTCGTTAATGGTTATTTGACAGAGAATTTAGGAATTGATAATGGGACACTAATAATCCTAAACAAAAAAAGATGATTAGTATACATCTTTGTTTAGTATTTAGGTAGATTCCACCACACACTTACATGCATATATGCTATCCCCCATGAAAAATCATTGCAATACATGACATTACTTGGGAAAACGTTCACCACCTATAACTCAGGATTTGCAAATAATTTATATAATATCATGTAATTTGATTTCAATTTAAAAATCCAACTATCACTGAAACTTGGTATCAATGACACTTTTATTTATTTTATTTATGTTCTTTTTTCAATCTTTTTATATTGATGGATTGGTTTCCTTGTAACATTGTCTTATCCCAAATATGATCAACTAGTGAGGTAGGGTCAATAACATTAAAATTGTTTTTCCTAGTTATGATAATTATTGCAACAAATACAATTCGTGAGGATCTATCCAGCTTTATTGACCGAAGGTAACAAGGTTCTATACAACCTAGTATGGAAGAGACTTTGTCATATAACATAAGGTTATGTAATTCTACCAAATATAAAACTAAATTAAAAAAAATTATGCCACGTCATAAAATAATAATTAGAAAGAGTAAAAATAATTAAAAAATCCATGTCTAATCATAAAATAATAATTAGAAACAAAAATAAAAATAAAAATAAACAATCCACTAATAGAATAAAATAAAATTTAAACCCACATTGATCAATCTCAAGCTGAGATCTATCAAGTTTATCAATGCTTTATAAAGGGAATTAGTCTTTACAAGGAGTTTCAAGTTACATAAAAAAGAAAATAATTTAAAGATTATATATCCCAAGAGGAATGGCGAGTCTTAAGATCCCCACTCTCAATATCCCAATATCCTAAGCTGAAGGAACTTGTGTGAAATTAACAACCTCTATGCTTAGTGCATGACCACATGCTTTAATCAAGACTAGTAAAATTTTTGATGAATTTTTATGTTCATTAACACACAATTTATATACGCAAAAACTAAAGAATAAGTAAGGACCCTTATTTTAGTTCCTTCACCAAAAACATGACAATTGTTTCAACCAATGTTCCTTCAAACTCTTTGTTCCTCACAACGTTTTCCTACAACATTTGGTCCAATATTGTAAGCATAAAAATAATGATGAATTTGAATACTTATTCATATGATCCATATTATGCATCATCATGCATTGAGTGGTTCTATGCTATTTGCATTTTACTTAATAAATTCATAGACGTTTTGTGTTTCCATGTATTTCATTACACACATAATACATGTTCCATTTCAAAGAAATGGAGCATTAAATTTAATAAATACCATACACAATAAATAATATTAGATAGTGTTTGGAAATTAATTTTACATTATCGCTTCCCAAGATGTAATGTAACCCACCTAGAACGAAACACATTTTATTTTGTGAAAAGGCATTACTTTAAAAGTTATTGTAAAGTTTTATGTTGTTGACAAGGGATGGTCAAAGATGACTGTAATTGAATATTTTATTATTTAATAGTTAAAAGAAGAGACACCTATCCAAAGGACCGTTGAAGAGTGTTCATTGAACCACTAGGAGGAATGATCTGCTGTCGAAGGAAAAAATGACAAATGGCAGCAACAACATTCACTTTCTAGCTGATGCATGAGGCAACTTCCCTAAAATTGTGGTCATGTTCCAAAGAAAGGAGGAACTGAGCAGGTAGCTCATTAAATTACAAAACTTACCCAAATACTTAAGCAGGAACATATATACCCATCGAATGAGAAGGAGGCTAACTACATTCTAGATACTAGAACCTTGTGGTTGCTGCACACTGAAAAGTTAGGCACACAAAAGGAATTCAATGAGGGGAAAGCTAAAGTGAATTGCTAGAGCGTTGAATGCAAATGTGACTGCTGAGTTGCAGAGAGGACATAACAAAATTCTACATAGCATCTTCATCCTGGTAGTTCAGTGAAGAGGCTCGGGGGTCCTAAAGCAAGTAATCTTGGTTTCTTTCAGAAGACTGTTGGGAGGAATGGTCTTATTTGTATTTTTGTCCACTTCGAAATTTAACAAGTTCTATATTGTTATGGATTATTATCTTTAAATTGTTTTCTATTTATTTCCGAAGGATTTCATGAATGACGAAAGATTCCAAACTTTTATTTATTATCCAAATAAAGTAGGAAAGTTTTATTTCTGTAAATGATAAGTTAAAGTAGGAAAGTTTTATTTCTGTAAATGATAAGTTAAGTATAGAAAACAAATGAATTTGTTTATACATATTTTCATATTAGAAAAGGTAGACTATCTTATATTATTATTTAGAAACAATATCATATTTCTATATATAGCTCACGTGATAATAAGTATTATACATAGATAATAAATGATTAACATTCCTGTATCTTTTCTTATAAACCCATACAGGAAATAGAAAAGGGATGTAACAAAGCTCTCATCATTTTCAATTGAACAATGAATTCTTTTACAGTTAGGGCTTGCCATAGTTAAATATAGTAAAGCCCCAAATCAGAATTTTATAACATGCCAAAGAAACCACAGATTTAGATTTGAAAACGCTAAGGATTCCAACCCAGGCTTCGAGACCATAAAACAAAAAGACATATGAATATTAATAATCTACTCAGTATCTTTTTCATACAGCCGAAAGGCTTGATGTTTTTCAAAAACAAATTTAGTGTTAAAATTTTTACAAAATAATGAAGTGGTAGATTTGATTTTAACCGTAATATCAAACAAAATTCCCTATTTAATGATTTTAACACACGTATAGGGTTCGAGGCCTGTAAGGCTAAAATTTTCAAGTAATTTATAAAATAATTGAAGCCTACAATGAAAACACTTTAATTCCAACTTAGCATCAACAAAGAATAGGACGTAAAATTTTAAAAACTAGAATGGGCTGTAATTATTTTAAAAATAGAATGGTATTCCTTTCAACATGGATGAAGTAGTTGTAACCCAACACACAATTTCTCTCACATAATAATAAAGAAAATATCATTTACACAGCAGTTCCAAAAGCTATAAACGATTTAAACAACATACAGAGTAATATTAATTAACATTATACAAAGTAATATTAATAAACAATATACAGAGTAATACTTATAAAAATTATACCAATTATAGAGTAGAACCGAGAGCTTCGAAGGTTTACACAAAACAGAAGCGAAATCGTGTAACTATATTGCCTTGAAACTTTGATAAAATTTAGAGTAAGATTTTTCAAACTACTGTAATTAAAAATTCTGACACATACTTCATGGTTTGTAAACAAAAAGGGGATTTAAACTTCTAACTATGTATAAATCCCTATCACAGCTTGAAGGATTTAAAAAAAAAACACATTTTATCTCTGCCATTAGCGCTGTAGAGGAAAAAACATGAGATTGTTTACCATAAAACAGATGGGGCTTGTTTAGACCCTTGTATCATCCAAACAAAGCCATACCAAAATGAGAAACTCTATTCCATATTTTCCTTATCATTTTCACACCATCAAGGACCGTAAGGTTCGAGGATTTTAGGTCTTACTAGAACCATTCGACACTGGTGCCCTCGACCCGAGCTCTCTCTTCAAGCCAAGCTTCAATGAAAAAGGAAACCATGGAAACCCTCTGGCCAGTTAAAGATTGGATAAAGGTTAAAATTGGGCATTTAACAGTATAAAATAATCACATTTCAAAAACTGAAACAAACACTGCGAAGGAGAAACTTACACGACATCTCTGCAATGAAAATGGTGGCACATCGAATGCATCTTCAAAAACTATAAAAAATATTGCAAACGAGTATTTTATCCGACATATCTGTGATGAAAATAGTGGCATGGTCGAATGCATCTGGAATTTATGCTTGAGGGGTCGAGATCCCTCAGCTCACCTCATTAGTCAACAATGCAAAAGATAACACAACAAGGACAATCCATTTAGTTTTCAGTTAGGGTTTATATTTTAACTAGTTGGATGGCACCACGATCCCTTTCATGTGGGCGCTTTAACCTTTCCAGATACCTCCACGATGTTTAATGTTCGACACCCATTCTCTATAGTTTAGAATGAGATCATGGTTTTCCTTAGTTTATTTTTGAAATGTTACCTTGGTGCTTGTTAGCCATGTCTCCTTATGTTGTTAATGGTTGCAAGGGGGGGCTAACCCTTCTTTTGAAAACACCTGCTTTAATACAAGGTTAAGCAATGCATTAACTATCTTAATCTAAGTAAGACCTATAATCCTTGTAACCTTAGCTTTCAAAATAGGTTGTAAAGGGAGGGATTAAACATTCAAACTTGATGACTCCATCTTTATGGTAAAACAAGATAAGCACAAAAAACTGTAGCATACGACAAGGCAAAATTGACACATCAACATTTGAAAACAAGTAAATTATTTTAAGACTTAAACCTATATACTAGTATAGTGTAATATGAATGATAAATGGATTTATCGTATTCAAGTTGTTAAGTCCTAAGTTTATAATGGGATGTAGGGTTTATAATACTTCCTAAAAACTATGTGAAGCTAGGTTAGATCATAAATGGATTTAAACACTCCTTAACAATTTTTTTTTACTTATGGAATTTTTAGAGGTGTTACATGTGGTATCAGAGGATGATTTCAAACACTAGGCCTGAAATTTGGCTCAACCTGCATGCCCAATACAAAAACAAGAAAGCAAAATACTCACTATGTTAAAAAATTATTTCTCTACAGAATTATAAATCTTTATTTTGCAGGAAAGGGAAGGAGTAGACACATATTTCAAGGACGGATCACATCATAATGAACAAAATAATTGAGATAATTTATACGTGGAAATAAATGATCACTCCTCTGAATTACTTCAAACTTTAAAAGACTTAAATGCCGAACTGCATAATGTTAAGGAATATAATGAAAGAATCTTAAGAGAACACGAAGAATTAAATCAAATATTGATGGATAAAATACATAATGAAGGAAAGGATAAAAGAAAAGAAAATGAATCTGACGCTGGAACTATATCCTACAAGCATAAAGGTAAAAAGTTAAAATTCATTGATAATGAAGGTAATACCTCCTCAGAAATTAATGTTAGGTCACACCTAGAGAAACATAAATATTCCTGTGAAAGTAGTGATAGTGACAACAACCATAAAAAAAGAAAATATAAACCTTGCGAAGAAATTTCAGGAGAGTTTAAGAAGATAAAACACCCGATGTTTAATGGTGAGGTGGAAAAAGGATAAGAAGTCGAGGTATGGCTATCAGGTATGAAAAAGTATTTTCAAATCTATAATTACTTAGAGAGGATGAAAGCTAGAATGGTTATTTATAACTTAGCTGGAAAGGCTGATATATCGTGGCAGGATATAAAAAGAGTGGAAAACATTAGAGAAAAGTATGTAACTTGGAGTACTTTTAATGAATACTTTAAAATAATTTTTTTGTGTGAACAATATTAGGAAGAAAGGGCCAATAAATTTTACGATCTTAAGCTAGGTTCAATTTCTATGAAGGAACTAAGTAGTAAATTTTTAAGTTTGCTACGATGCGTACCTTATATCATCGATGGAAATCCTAAGATACAAAGGTTTCTGAGTTGTTTACCTTTTAGCTTCAAGGACATAAT
Source organism: Pseudotsuga menziesii (assembly GCA_001517045.1). Classification (NCBI taxonomy): domain Eukaryota; kingdom Viridiplantae; phylum Streptophyta; class Pinopsida; order Pinales; family Pinaceae; genus Pseudotsuga; species Pseudotsuga menziesii. The sequence continues at coordinate 121,456 of LPNX010718539.1, read as the reverse complement.
TGAATTCAACAATCCGAAAACCCTTGAGCAAGCAATGAGGAAGGCTAATTTATGTTATGAACAAAGCATAAATAAAAGAGAAGGTGTACCTAACTGGAAGGTTAAAAGAACAAATAATTTTGAGCAAAGAAGAAAAGGCTTTAAGCCCAACAGAAATTTCAAAAATAATTCCTGAAATTATCCCAAGAATACTTATGAGGGGACAGACTTTAAAAGTAATACACATCAGAATTTTAGAGCAGCAAAGAACATAGACATAGCTAACAATCATGTTAAAAATAATGAACAAAGAGAACCTGTAAAATGTTGGGAGTGTCAAGGACCTCATTATGCGAAGGACTGTCCAAACAGGAAGAGGAATTTCAACAATGTCCATACAATAAAAGAAGAAGCAAAAGTTGGTGGCATAGTGAACGAGATGCCAAATATTAATGCAGCTTTGTAGAATCCATAGGATCATCAACAAACATTTATGTTTGAAATCTAAGGTATGATAATGAACAAACCCATTTCTATTTTGATAGACCCAGGTGCTAGTTTAAGCTATGTGTCACCTAGTATAGCAGAAAGTTGTAATTTGCATTTGAAATGGTTTGAAAACTCTTCGCTGGTTTAGTTAGATACAGGAACCAAGAGAAAGGTAGTTAGCTATGTTGAAGATTGTGAAATGTTTATGAGTGAATTCAAAACTCAAGTGAAATTAAATGTATTACCTCTAGGATCATAAGATGTTTTAATAGGTATGGATTGGATGGAGAAACACATAGTAGTTTTAAATTGATTTGAGAAAACATTTACATGCTTAAATGAAAAATGAGAAACAATTATAGTGAACGGAATACCTAGGAAAGTTTATGTTAGACAGATTTCAGCTTTACAAATGAAAATGTCTGTATGTAAAGGTTGCAATTTTTTCGCTGTATATGTAATGAATGATGAACACATGAATAAAGAAGATGAATGCTATATAACTCTCCCATGTTGTGAGAGAAAGTTAGATACTTTCAAATTATCAAACTATTTTATAGCATATGTGATTGCTTGCTTTAAAAATAATTAATTTTTTTGTTTTAAATATATAGTTTCAAGTGTAATACATTATAGTGGTGTTTTTGTTTGACTTGAAATATTGTGTCTTTCATACTAAATCACATTGTATGTTTGTACTATAGATTGTTTTGTTGTGATAAATTTTATATAACATAATTTGTAATTGGTAATTTTAATAAAATTATTTTTCTAATGTTTTTTTAAAACTTTAATTTGTTATGGTTGATCACTGTTGATCTCTAATGATTCGAAAGTCTAACAACTATCAATATCATATAGATTAGTTGTTGTTTCATCGAAAATATATGAAAACATGTCAAATGGCTTATCGACTTTGTCAATAATGATTTTATGCATGAAAGGACTCCTTTCACCTACAAGAAATTGAAGAATAAGAATGATATTAGTGTTAGGACTACCTTTGTAATATTCCAAATTTTGACCTAGCATTAATGGGCATAAGTCCCATTGAATATGATGTTACTTTGATGTTTATGTTTTTTGTAGTGGGTGTAAGGCCCCACTATACATGAGTATGATGATTTGTTAGATATATTGAGCGTAAGCCAAATGCATATGCTTGTTTAACATGTATGTGATTTTATATGTTGGGAATGAACCCTGATAGACAAGACTATTGTTGTAGTACGATATATTGGATATATTATGTGACTTAAATTAAAATGCATATACTGAGATGATTGTTGTTATAGAATTTCCTGAAGAGTGAATGCACGATTTAGTTCTATAATGTGTTGGGCGTAAGCCTTGAAACACATAAGTGATGAGATTTTGTGATGAGCACAAGTTCTGGAGAACATGAGTGATTTGATTTTTTTGTTGAGTGCTAACTTTGGAACACATGAGTGATGAGATGTTTGTGTTGAGCATAATATCTGGAGCACATGAAATATAAGAATTGGAAGATTTGGGAATAAGCCTTGGAGCATTCCAAATTGATGTTGAGCATAATATCTGAAACATCGTATCCTTGGCCATTGTATCCCTAGGTGTATTATACAAGTACATCCTAGCTTTAGTGTTGAGTGAGAGGCTCTGGAATTGCACTAGTGTAAATCCCAGTTTTAGCTTTGAGTGTGGGTTCTGAATAACGCTAGGAGTTACTGAAAATTAATTGTGTTCATTGAAAACAACTCTGAAAAACATCGACCTTATCTTACTTATTTTTAAGTTGATTAAATGAAAATTTGAATTTCTACTTCTCATAAAGTACCGAAGAACTACCACGATACACGAGGTAAACCAACATGCAAGGAGGTTTAGAGCTTCCTAACTTAGTTGACCAACCCTACTTGAAGACCTTCTTAAAAGAAATGACTATAAGCTAATGAAAACACCATGTAAATGGGATCATGCTATATGATGCCTAAATAAATATTAACATTAATATATGTGTATATATTGTTATGAATAAAAGGGTAAGTACATATATTAAATATAAGGGAATAATAATAACTATAATGATTAATAAAGAATCTATAAATTTACTAAAAATGATTAAATAAATATTTAAACCTAAAAGAGTCAAATTAGGAACTAGTAAAAGAGTTCCTAAGTTAATTATAATAAATTATTAGCTTCACATAAATAAATTAAAGATTATTTTCAAGAAGATAATGGATTCTTGATCTAATTGAAGTTTTGAAAAAACTACCATTTTTCCTAAAGATTGTCTATAAAGACCCAAGCCAAGGAAAGGCTTGGGATCCCCAAAATATGATCTGATCATTATTCCTAATAATTTTGGAGAGCATTTCCAAAAGCAAATCAATCTCGTATAGAAACTGATATTCCAGATAGGGGAAGTCTTACCTTTAGGAGCTCTAGACTACTTGCATGTTAGAACTAGCTCGGGGGTATCTAGACTAAAACTAGGAATGATTCTGGGTCATGGTTGGGAGGAACGCGGTAGTTCCCAAGTTATTCAGTTAAAAGATATGAGGTTAGAACTAGGTAAGTTTTTATTAATTATGTGTGTTTAAGTGTGCAGGTTTCCTAGCCATTAATAAACTGAAAGTTGTAGGTACGAGGTTTTTACCTTCTCCAGTCTTTACATATTTTTACTAAGTAGTATTTATGCTCTTGATTAAAAATATGCATATTGAATACATGCTTCAACTAGATTTCCATTGGTATAAAGTATGAAACTTAATATGAGATAGTTTAGATAATATATAGGGAGTAATTCTTATGTTGCAGGATAATCTATTTGCTTAAACGTTAACCCAGTTTTAATTCCTAGATATGTCTTTTTAAAGTTTAAATACTCTTAGTTTTATATTTAAAATAATTTAAGTTAGATATTAAAACCCTAATGCTAGATATAATAATTACACCAGAGATTTATAATTTTAAAGAGGCAAGAATAAAATTAAATAAACTCATTTATTCCTTAAAACTAAACATTATATAAATTCTGCACCAAAACATTGAAATAAACCATTGATATTCTTAAATAACGAGACCAGAGATCGAATATATGAACTCACTAACTCAAACCCTCAAAAAAAATTCAAACGCTGGCAGATTTCATATTGCAAGTAAACGCATTTGTTTTGAAAATATAAATGTTCATAAACTTCAATACTTAAACCAAACAGAACATTAAAAAACAATGCAATCAATAAACATAAAAACGCAACTATCAAATTTACACTAAGCATGAAGGCCGAGAGCCTAAACAAGATTTATAAATAATATTAATAAAATGTAACCACACACCAAATCTTTAAGTCACCCAACCCAGCCATTGAATCCTGTAAAGGATTGGTTGTAGGCCTTTACTTCATTATTTACAAATAAAACACTATCAGCGAAATAGGTCCAACTATTTATAGAATGCACAAATTTAAACATATAAAACTAAAAACATAGTTATTCCCAACTCATCACGTTAGTGAAATTCCATTAACTATTACATAAGAATCATCTCACTGAAACATGGGTTTACAACCCTCAAACCACAAGTCCAATTCATTACCATCCCAGGATCGAATCTTGTAGGCCTCAAACAAACAAATCAACACTTTATGAACTATATCATCCATCAAGGGTTTCTCCTCTTAGGATTCCCGTGAAAGGTTCTATTATAAACACTGTATATCAATGACAGAACAGAGCTATGCTCATTCCCTATACCATATTATGCACAACCACGATTTAAACATAAACATATTTAAATAATAAACCCAGGATACATATCAAAGCTACAAGACAAGCTTCATGCTTACGACTGCCAAACAAACCCAACCATATTATTAAATAAACCAATGCATCCACTTAAAAATCACACACTACCACCTTACGCACAATTCTACACAGTCGTATCATCAAATGTGCCATTACATAGCAATGGAATTGTAAATTCAAAAGAAACGCATTTCAAAAGAAACAAAGCTCTTACCCAAATAGAGATTCCCCATTAAGTCAAATTAAAACCAAATAAATGTCATTGCAAATGATAACTTTATACACAGATCCGAATCGAGTTATTAACAATCAAAATATATCAAAAATTACATTGGAAGAGCCATGAAAGGATTACACAGCTGCATATACAAATTCCAAACGATTTATCAAACCCCAAACAACGAAACGACCCAACCTTACATTTCTGCACACCCAAGCTCGAATCCTCTGCTAAAACCAAACAATAGGTGTAAAGGCCATTGCCAATTCGGGGCTTACCTGGAGTTTGGTTGTGCAAAAAACCTACAACACTTCCCACTAAGCCACACAAAGTACCCATGATTTGCTCACTTGTAAGAAAAACATGATTCTCATCAGAAGTAAGCCATTTGAAAACTTAAAACAAATAAACAACACGAAGGTGCATTCCATTCAATGAATGCTTACCTACTCATAAATGCACAGTGTGTTGGTTGCACAACACTGGACATACTATTCGAACCTGGAGCGTGAGACCACCATCTCCACCACAACGGAAAACGAATGAAGGACACCAAAACCCTACCACAATGCTTGAGGCATTTTGCCCGCATTTTCCAAGGTTCATTTATTACACCACCCTGTCCACCACTACCATGCAGATTAAAACCCACTACGACATAGTTTCAAATCATGTTATTCCTCACCATCGTTTCAAAACCCTTCCATATTAAAACCTTAAACCTCGTCTATTGAGAATTTCTAGGATAAACCTTAGTTTCAATGGCATAGCGTATGCCATAAGCATAAACCCTCCATTATCGTAAGTTCAAAGCTTATAAAGTCTTACATCTAAGGATTTAAAAACCTTAGCATATAGTTCATCATTTTCACACATATAATTTATAATCCCTTCTTACCATTGGATTAAGTTATAGTCTAGGTTTAGGACTTTTGTCCTCTCATAAACTTTCTTGCATAGGAATAGTGTAGTTTAGGTATAGCTTGCTATAGATGTAGGACATTATTTATTGCCACGATCATGTGACGACATTCATCGGTGAAATCACCTGCATAAGGAAAATAGAAGCCTGCATTAGTTCATGAAGAACTATGTTAGTATTATTAATCCTCCCTTGTCCAATTTGGTCATATGTCTAAATTAGGAGTCATGTCTAAATCGGGAGTCCTTCTAGTCTATTTTTAGTCACTAGCACCATTGGATCCACTTTGCCTAATTGGGGCACATGTTCCAGTTACTAAAGTGTGGGGAACACTAATTGAAGCCTACTGCCATTGATTGCACTTGCATGCATCAGTTTAGGAGCCTCCTAGATCAATACCTACAAATTAGGAGCCATTAGAAGTGACGATACCAACCAAGGTTAGTTGAGTTGAGTTGGTGACTAGTCAAGCTCGGTTAGGCATCAGTTACATTTAGTTATAGTCCTCTACATTCAGTTAGGGCTAGGTTTTCATGGCTCCATGCAGGAGAGGCACATTTCTCACCTACCACAGTTAGTTAGGCTTAGTTAACACTGAATTAGAAACTTGAGTTGTGATTTAGAACTCCAATGTCCTCTGATAATGATTTAGACAAGGTCAGATAACCATTCAGTCAAGTAGAGTCTAATCAATTCAAATTTACTCACATGGATTCGAATTCCTTGTGGATATTTAGCCATTTCACTTCATTGTAATTATTATCTAATTACTTTTGATAAATGAAATAATTCACAATTGCAAGCCATTTTTGCACTGTTTCATTCTTCAATTACTGAGTAAATTGTGTGATTTTTTATTGTGATTTGTGTGTTGATCCATAGATCTATGCGCTCAATTTAATAAACTAAGTAAACCCTATAGAAATAGGAATCTTTACCTTTTCGAGTGGAACATAAAGGGATAAAATCCCGCCACTCCACCCCTTGACATATAGAGGTAAGTTGGCCTCTTTATAAATAAACCATAAACAAATTTAAAGACACGTAAAACAAAAGTAAAACGTAAAAAACAATTATTATCAACAAATGTCAACAACTAATAGATAGGAAAATTAAACTTATAAACATGTCTAATTCATAGAACAACATCATGTAAAACATTGTCATCATCTAGGAAACACATATAGGAAAAACAACCCATAGAACTTAGGTTCAGTTTTACAAACAAGTTTTACTTCGTCGAAGGTTTAAAGATGTCCTTGAATGTTTAGTATTTTATTAGCCCATGATTTTTTTATTTTATTTTATGAATTTTACGAACATTACAAGTGGTATCAGAGCCTAGATTCAAACACTAAGAGACCTAATGGGTGCTACCAAAACATTCGTTGCATAAATAAACATTTCAAAACTGTATTTGAAATTTTGTTAACTAACAAGAAATTGTTTGTTACTGAATATTTGAACTGCAGGATTAAAGAACAGTTCAGATCATAAATACAGAAGAATACATCAACCGATAAGGAAATATGAATACCCCCACATGGGAAGAAGAACTAGTGGTTTAATTAAATTATGATATACTGAAAACCATATAGATTCTGTAAGCAGACTTACAAAGATTCAAGGGTGATAATATGAGTGAAAGAAAATAGCAGAAAGAAATCAATGAATCTTTACTTCGGAACATGATGGGAGGAATCCCGCATGGACAGTCTACTCATTAAACCAATAAATCTAAGAAATATTTTTATTGAAAACGGGCTAGCGGGCCAAAGGAAGTGGGAAAAGAAGATCACACACCCAAACCTATGGAAAGAGATTATCACAGTATTTCCAGTGATAATTGACTTTCTCCTTGCAGAAAGAAACAAAGGAATGATGACAACCTCCAAGGAGATTCAGAAAGATAAGATCCCCAACCTATGAAGGAGAGATTAACATCGAGGAGAAAACTGAAGAATGGTTCTAGGTATGAGAAAATAATTCCGAGTACACAACTACTCTAGTGAAATGAAATCTCGTCTAGCCATCTATAATTTAAACGAAAAAGTAGCTAGATGGTTGAGAGACCTTAAGCATACAAAAAAGGATGAAGTAAAATAAATACGATGGAGTAACTTTCATAGAATGTTTCAGGAGAAATACATGTCTGAGAGATTCTTCGACACAAAAGTGAAAGAGTTTCATGAGTTAATGATGGCCTCCATGACCATGGACGCCTTCATTAACATATTTTTGGATATGTTACATTATATTCCTTACATAAAGGATGAGAAAGTGAATATAAAAAAGTTTTTAGGATGTCTTCCTCCCAATTTTTGACAGAGAAATGAGTTTGGCATGCCTAAACTTTGGACACTACTCTACACAAATCTAGGCTTTTCTATGAGCATGAAAAACCAAGGAAGAAAAAACATCAACAAAAATCAATACAAATCTAGAACCTTCTCAAACAAATGCAAATTGGGTTTCAACCCATCGCCTTACAACAAACATAACAATAGTTTTCCAGCAAATAGAAACTTCAACAAGATAGGTGCAATTCCAAATGTGCCTGCACCAAATACCAATAGACCAGCAGCAAATGGAGGAACCAATGTTGCCCCTCTTCCAATCAAATGTTGAAAATGCCAAGGGCCCCATTATGCCAGAGATTGTAAAAACAAGACTAATGGAGTCTTGCATAATCTATAGGAAGACCTAAGGATAGAGGACATAGCTAGCACACCAAGGATTTATGCAACTTTGGATGGTCGACAAATGAACCATCAAGCTACTATGGTTGAAATAGAAGGTAAGGTTTCAAACACTTCTATTTTAATTTTGATTGATCTTGGTGGTTGTTGAAGCTATGTATTGCCTAAAATTATTGAGACATGTAAACTAGACAAAGTTAAACATGAGAAACCGTGGTTGGTGCAATTAGCCACGGGTATGAAAAGAAAGGTTTCAGAAATAATGGGAGATTGTGAGGTAAACTTGAACGATTTTCCAGCTAAAATTGATTTGAATATTTTACCCTTAGGATTGTATGATGTACTTATCAGAATGGATTGGTTGGAACAACACCATGTCATGCTCGAGTGTCTAAAAACGTAAAACTTATGCACAGATAGCCAAGGAAATCATACAAAGATTCAAGTCATACCTAAGAATGTTTCCGTTAGACAGATATCCACCTTACAGGAAAAGAAGTGCATCGGGAAAGGCTGCAAGCTATTTGCAGTAAACATCCAGGATGTGGAAAATGAGACAGAGAAGCACATCGAGGAATTTTCGGTTCTCATAGAATTTAAGGATGTATTTCCCGAAGAAATACCAGGATTACCACCAAAATGAGACTTATATTTTTCCATAGAACTGACACCAAGGTCAGTACGAGATTCAAAATCCCCATACCACATGAGCGTAGCAAAATTGGTGGAGCTCAAGCTGGAGTTATAGAAGTTGATTGAGAAGGGTTATATTCGATCGAGTGTGTAACCTTGGGGAGCACCTATACTTTTCATAAAGAAGAAGGACGGTATGATGTAGATGTGCATTGATTACTGCCAACTTAACAAGATGACCATCAAGAACCATCACCCACTCCCTAGGGTTGATGACTTGTTCAATCAATTCGAAGGAGCAAAATTTTTTCAAAGATCGATCTGCGGTATGGATACCATCAGGTACGGATCCGCAATGAAGATATACATAATACCGGATTTCTAACATGATACGAACACTACAATTTTTTAGTTATGCCTTTTGGGCTGACCAATGCACTAAAGGAGTTTATGTGCATGATGAATAATATCTTGAGTAAATACCTAGATAAGTTTCTACTGGTCTTTATAGACGACATCCTAGTTTACTCGAAGAGTAAAGAGGAACATGAGGATCATCTATGCATAGTACTACTGGTGTTACGGGAACACTAGAATTACACTAAGTTTAGTAAATGTGATTTTTACAAACCACAGATACAGTACCTAGGTCACATCTTCTCTGAGAAGAGGTTAGTCGTTGACCCAGAAAAGATTAAATCTATAGAGGATTGGCATACCCCTACATGTGTCACTGACATTAGGTCATTTTTGGGATTAGCGGATTACTAATGAAATCTCATCAAGAAATTTTCGAGGATTGCTTGTCCCATGACCGCCTTACACAAGAAGGCAAACAAGTTCTTATGGACGACCAATTGCAAGGAAAATTTTCAAAATATTAAAAAGATTTTGACTACTTCAGATCCCAATGGAAATTTCATTGTTTGCACAGATGCAATAAAGGAAGGACTCGAAGGATTCCTCATGCAGAATGATTACGCGATTTGTTACAAGTCACAGAAATTAAAAGAACACAAACAAAAATATCCCACTTACAACCTTGAGTTAACAGCCATTATCCACGCCTTGAAGATGTGGAGGCACTACCTCATGGGGAAAAAATTCCTTCTAAATATAGACAACATGATTCTAAAGTATTTGTTTGATCAACCAGATCTAAATTCCAAGCAGGCCAGATGGTTGGCCTTCCTTAGTGAGTACCATTTCGAATTTAAGCATATAAAGGGAAAGAAAAACAAAATTATTGATGATTTAAGTCAACGAGCTCATATGTTATATGAGGTAACTTTAAGCTAAACCGATTCGGATTTGCATGATAGGATCAGAACGAAAAATGGAGTTGACCGTTTCTATGTTGAAATTCTCAAGAAAATTTAAGAGGATAGGTTGTTTCAACAGCAAAAAGAGTATAAGGTAGACGGGATCAGACTATTATGGTCCAAAGAGAGATTGTATGTTTCAGAAGGAGAGGACATCGGGTCCATCATCCTCATGGAGTTCCATTGGAAACCCTACTCGGGGCATATGAGATATCAAAAGATGATATCAGCAGTAAAGAAACACTTTTTCTGGCCTAAGTTAAAGGCCGACATAGCGTTATTTATCACAAAATTTCAGGAATGTCAGCTAGTCAAAGTTGAGCACCAACATCCTTCAGGATTGCTGCGACCATTAACCATTCAAGAATAGAAGTGGGAGGTCATTAGTATGGATTTTACTATGGGTCTACCAAAGTGAAAGAAGAAAAATGATTCCATCTTTATAGTGGTTGAGAAGTTATCTAAAGCAACACACTTTATCCAAGTTAAGTCAACCTATAAGGTAGTTCACATTGCAGACATATTCTTAAAGGATATCATCTCGGATCAAGACACATAGTTTACTGGAAAATTTTGGAGATCCTTATTCTCTGGTTTAGAGATGCAGTTAAACTTTAGTACTACTTACCATCCGCAAACGGACGGGCATACACAATGGGTAAACCAAAATTTGGAAGACATGCTTAGAATGTATGTTATGAACAACCTGTAACATACACCAATAACCTGTTAGAAAAATGCATAATTTTTTTTTCACGCATATTATTCTTTCACAAAAAGTTTTCTACAACCTTTCATAACAAATAAATCCTTAGGATAACATAATCAAACGACGTAAAAATATGAGCGGAAACTACTTATCCAATTTGAGGGTCGTTTTCTCCCCGAAATTGACCTTCCGACACTCGCCTTCCACATTCCACGCTTCCATTTCCACCATTCAGAAGTTGGCCTTAAAAGTGTGACATAACATTTGAAGGCTCTTCCACCTTTCTCCTTCTGTGCTTCCATCTTTTCCCTACGAAAATTCAGGAATCAGGAGTAAAAACTGCAACAAAACATTGAAGGCTTTTCCTCCTTCTACCTTCCGCACATCCTCCTTCCTTACTACAGAAGTCAGGAATCTGGAGTACAAAGTGTGACAGAACATTTGAAGGATCTTGCACCTTTCACACTTCCTCCTTTCACCCTGCTGAAGTTGGAATTCGAGAGTAAAAAGTGCGACGGAACATTTGAAGGCTCTTCCACCTTCCACCTTCCGCACTTCTTCCTTCCACCATGCGGAAGTAAGAAATCGAGAGAAAAAAGTGCAACAGAACATTTGAAGACTCTTCCACCTTCCGCATTACGCACTTCTGCCTTCCTCCCTACGGAAGTCAGAAATCGGGAGTAAAAAGTGTGATGGAACATTTGAAGGCTCTTCCGCCTTCCGCCTTCCATGCTTTCGCTTTCCGCCCCACGGAAGTTAGAAATTGGAAATCCAAACATTAATGAGACTTCACTCTTTTCTTTCCGCTTTCCACTTTCCATTGTGTGGGTCGCGAAATGCGAGGGTATTAACATCGTTAAGACTCTATAATTTTCTTTTCGCTTTCTGCTTTCCGCTTTCCATTGTGCAAATCATGGAACGCGGAAGTATTAACATTCTTTTAAGACTTCTAACTTCATTTTCTGCTTTTCGCTATGCAGATCATGAAACGTGGAAGTCTTAATAAATATAAGACTTGAACGTTTCTTTCCACTTTTCACTGTGCATATCATAGATCGTGGAAGTCTTAATAACCTTATGATTATACTTTTTCTTTATGCTTTATGCCTTCCGCTATGCAGATCACGGAATGCAGAAATCTTAACCTTTTTAAGGCTTTAACTTAAAGTTCCTCTTTTCGCATTCCGCTGCGTGGATCATGGAACGTGGAAATAATAACCTTTTCTAGACTTATCTTTTTCCTTGAATTGCACTATTCGCTAGGTGTTTTTCTTAGGAAACCTTAGTGTTGGTTTGACCTACGGAAACCTTATGGACTTGGGTCAAAATTACAACTTGGACTGGTGTAGGATTAAAAAGACTGTTGGAGTGTTAAAGCAGTAGGTCCAACACATTCAACGATGGAATCCCTTTTGGAAAAGTAAGTACAATAAGCAAGTTAAAGGGAAACAACAAGGTAGGTTCCTTCCCTTTATTCAACCAAGCAGCCATAATCCCTCCCCTTAGCTGTGGAAGAAAATACTTATCTCTAAGCAAGGGGAAAACTAAGGTAAGACATCACATAATAAAATCATTAATCTAACTTAGGCAACATATCCATTTGAACAAGCACTAGGTCAATAGTAAATTTCTCATTAATAGATTTAGGGTCTTCCCTTATTATTCAATCCCACTGAGACTTACACTCCTACACATACAGGTATACCCTAGGCCCATTTAACAATGAAATTATACTGCAAAAGGGTGAATTTATGCTAGGACAAAAATCACTCAATGAGGTTACCAAATACCAAAACAAGGAATTAATAATTCCACCAGAAAGGAGTATGTTAGTTCATAAGCATCATTCTTTTACTACAGATAGAGCTGTTAATTTATTCCTTCAGCGACACTGAAATGCATGATCATAAAACACATTGTTTAACGACATTCATCACATCCACAGTCCTAAGGTAGATTCTTATTAGAAGGCATCATTAAGCGTACAGAAATACACCCCAACAAGATGCCATCCTCTGACAACTGGGTGCGGAAGCGATAGTCCATAGTTATTACAACAATATCGAAGACATGTATTCATGGTAATGAATCTATACTACTATTTCATTCTTTTAACACATTTTAACACAAACCAACATAAACCCAACATACCCTCAGATCAATAAGGTGTTGAATCAATATTCATCAATAGAACCCGTGGTAAAATCGAATCGCATTGAAAATGGAACAACCACATCCCACCCTACTATAGATTAGGCCCATATCTATCTATCCTCAATCACCCACGAGGTAAACTATGCATGACCAAAGTGGTGAAAGTCAAACTCAGTTCTAGTTCTTCAATGAGAGAAATTCCCTTTCTTAACACAGAGTGCTCACATAGCAAGCAATTCCTTCCTTTCACATATTTAGCGGTGTCCCACCTCCTAGCATATGGTTTCTTTTTTATCCTCCATTATTTTCCTAGCTCTTTTGTAGCTAACGGTCAACTCCCCCCCAGAAATTTCTACTCCAATACCTCCCGATTCCCCAAGGTGAGTCTAGCACCATATTGGCATTCCCACTCCTAGTGTAACAGTTCTAAGAGTGACCCTTCACGTCCCCCACTCTCGCATGCATAGTTTCCTCATTCAACATGGTCGTCCCTATCATTCAGATTTTATTACATGCATAATTTTTTTTGGTTACAATTGTCCTCCAAGGGCTAATTGGCATATTCTAGGTCTTCCAATCATATTTAAACAAAAACAAAAATAGAAATAGTTTTTCAAAATTATTACAAAATTAGGGGATATCACATCCATTCTCCCTTAATGTAACACTATCCACAGTGTTTTCAGTCATCTTCTAAACTTTCTGGAAACCGTCCTGGGAACTTCTTTCATAGGGCATATTCTAATTCACAGGTCTCTTCCTCTGGGATAAAGTGCTTCCATTGCACCTTAACTCGAGTGATGACTTGGTTTCAAAGCACAGTTTCTTTCCTGTCCAGAATGCGCACCGATTCCACCTAAAATTTTCCTTTTGGTTCCACCTATACCACATTCCAATCAATGATGTGAGTGGAATCATATACATATTTATTTAGCAATGAAATATGAAAAAAATTATGAATTCTTAGATGTGCTGGAAGAGCCATCTTGTATTCCACAGGTCCAATCCTTTCCAAGACTTGGAAGGGTCCATAGAACCATGGTGCTAATTTAGTGCAACTTCCCAATTTTAGGAAGCTCTTTTTGGGCTCGAATTGGAGGTAAACATGGTATCCGATTGAAAACTCTTTATGCTATCTTTTTAAGTCACCATAACTCCTTTGGCGATCCTGTGTCAGCTTCAGACTCTTCTGCACTTCCTGCACAGTCTATTCCATGTCTTGCAACATTTTAGGTCCTATTATTACATGATCCATAGGGATATCCCAACTAACAGGGGTAGTACACTTCCTTCCATACAGGATTTCAAATGGATTCATATTGGCAAAGGCCTGGTAGCCATTATTATATGCAAATTCTTCCAGATGGAGGTAGTCTTCCCACTTGGCGGGTCTCTCCATGACATACATCCTTAACATGTCCTCAATGACTTGGTTTTTTGGTTCTATTTTCCCATCTGTTTCAGGGTGATAGTTCATGCTGAAGTTTATCTTGGTTTCCATCCCTGCAAACAATGAATTACAAAAGTTGGATGTAAACTTGACATCTTGGTCAGAAATTACCATCTTGGGTACTCCATGAAGTTGAAATATCTCCTTCAGGATTATTTTTGCAACATTTACATCCTTATAAGTTGATTTCACACGTATATAATGAGCAGACTTGCTTAATTTATCAACTACAACCATAATTGAATCATGTTGTTTTTTAGTCAAAGGAAAACCTGTGATAAAATACAAAGATGTTACCTCCCATTTCCATTCGGGAATTGGTAAGGGTTGTAACAAACCTGTTGGATGTTGGTGTTCATCCTTCACCTATTGACATTGCAAACATTTAGACAGGTAATCAACTAGATTTTCCTTCAAATTAGGTGAGTAGAATTGCTTCCTGTAGGCTGTTACCATCTTTTGGTAACCAGGGTTCCCTGCATAAGGGGGTTTGTGCATTTCATTCAAAATAAACAGTTTAATTCTGTAGCATTACGCATGTATAATATTCTTTTAAACTAAATCAATCATTTTTGGTCTACTTGGAATTCTGTCCCATTCAAATTCACCTCTTCTGTCAGGAATTTATTTAGTAGATTTCCATATTCAACATCATTAATGCTAGCTATTTTTATTCTGCTCAATAGATCACCTTCTGGGTGACTCACGGTGATCTCATATACTTCATGAGTTCTTCGGTTGAGTTCAATTGCCACATTATTTTTCTTACCTTTGATATGCTTCACTTCAAAGTCAAATTCACTTAAGAGAGCCATCCATCGTGCTTGTCTAGCATTGATTCCAGGTTGAGTAAACATATGCTTCACACATGTGTTATCTGTTAATAGAAGGAAATTTTTCCCTAATAGGTAGTGACGCCACATTTTTAAGGCACATACTACTACTGCCAATTCTAGATCATGCACTACATAATTTCATTCATGGTCCTTCAACTTGTGAGATTCATAACATACCACATTCCCTTCTTGAGATAGTACTCCCCCCAATACCTACTTACTAGAATCAATACATATTGTGTATTCTTTATAGGGGTCAGCCACCTTCAGGATTGGGGCCATGGTTAATAGTCTCTTTAAATTTTCGAAGCTCTCCTGGAATTTTACTGACCATACAACCTTTACCCCCTTCCTCTGTAAGGAAGTAATAGGGTAGGATATCTTTGAGAACCCTTGGATGAACCGTCAGTAGTTCCCAGTGAGTCCCATGAAGGATCGAATTTCTGCGACATCCTTAGGCACAGGCCATTCCAGAATTTCTTTTATCTTTTGTGGATTTACCACAATCCCTTTTTCAGAGATGACATGTCCTAAGTACTGAATTTATTTCTTGAACAATTAACACTTCTCGAACTTACCATACAGCTGGTGGTCTCTTAGGGTCTATAGTACGATTCTCAAATGTTGTTCATGTTATTCTTCTATCCTTGAGTAGATCATGATATCGTTAATGAAAATTAACACGAACTGATCCAAAAACTTGTTGAAGATTCCATTCATCGGACACATAAATGTGGCAGGGGCGTAATTCAAGCCAAAAGGGATCACTACAAATTCATAATGCCCATAACGTGTCCTAAAGGTCATTTTGTTAACATATTCCTCTTTAATCCTAATATGGTAGTAACCAGATCTCAAATCCAACTTGGAGAAGACTCTTTCTCCCCCTACTTGGTCGAACAGATCATTAATCTGAGGAAAAGGATACTTGTTTTTTATGGTCACTTTATTTAGTTGTTTATATTATATGCACATTCTTAAAGTCCCTTATCTAGTAGTTCTTGTAACTAGATTTTTAATTCAATTAAATCGGAGATACTCATTCGATAAGGAACTTTGGATGCTGGACCAGACCCAGGTATGGTTTCAATGAAGAAATATATTTCTCTTTGAGGGGCCAGTCCAGGTATCTCTTATGGGAATACATCAATGAATTCTTTTAACCCTGGGTGGTATCTCGTAGATGTTGAGTTTTTGTTAAGGAGTAGGTCAACAACTTTTACTACATAGAGCTTACAACCCTTCCTCAAACACTTCTTCAATTGGAAGACAGATATCTGCCTCAAGGAGACATGATTACTCAAACTATTTACCCTCCTAACAATGTTATTTTCAACCACATAAGTAAATTTTTTATCAAATCAATTTAATATTACTTTATATTTTTCTAACCAATCCATGCCAATAATCATATCACACCCCAGAGGAAAAACATTCAAATTGATCCTAATTACATGATCCTCTATTGAAATTTCACAATTGGCAATAAAATCAGTTACCTATCTTTTTGCTATGGTGGCCAATTGGACTGACCAAGGCCTTGCATGCCTTAACTTGGTGAGCTGACAGTTCTCCATCATTTTAGGAGTGATGTAACTTAAAATATCTCATGGATCAATTAATATAGAGAGATTTCGGTTAGAGATAGTACCTTCAATCTCTACGATTACAGATTGATGATCTGCCTATCGATCTTCAAGGGCTGTATTAATTTGGCATAAAATCTTGCCAATTTATCCCACAGTGGAAGCTTCTTGCAGGTTGTGCACAGTTTTGTTGGATTCAGCGAGGAGTGGGAAGTTCCTTCATACGTGGGGGCCTTCGAATTCCCAACACTTCATAGGTTCTTTAGGGTCCTAACATCCCCTTTTGGTACAAGTTTCCCAGGTTTATTATCCTTACATTGAAACTGTCCACCTTTGTTATAGGAACTTCCTTGAGGATTCCTTGGCATGTTCTTGAAGGGTGGTGGTTGGAAGACCTTGGAGAGGTCATTCCTCTATTTGTACCGCTCAAAGCATAATATTACTTTTATTAACACTTCATCCAGAGTCTTGGGGTTATCAAATTCAATTCGATCCTTGTAGGACTATGGTAGGGAGCTTAGGAATCGCTGTATTTTTACCTTTTCATATTTAATGTACGACACAAACCGTAACAGATATAGAAATTTATTGATGAGATCCTCCATGGTCATGTGAACAAGTTTCAATTTATAAAATTCCTTGGTCTTTCTTTCATAATAGCTTTCTGATAAGTACTATTTCTTGAAGAGTTTCTTCAACTCTGACCACTCTAGGTTCTTCTCCTTTAATCCATGGGAGATCTTGAGGTCTTGCCACCAAATGCTGGCCTTTCCTTTTAGGTTGTAAACTTCCATCCTTACCTTCATGTTCCTAGAGTAGTTATATATCTGAAAGCACTTTTTAATATCCAGTAGACACTATTATGCTTCTTCTTCAGTCCTTGATTCCCCATCAAAACTAGTGGGTTTGATCTTCTTGAATTCTCCTTCCAAGTGGTCCACTTTTCTCATACCTACAGTCCGAGCTTGATTCTCATATTTTTGAGTTTCCTGGGAGGAACTGCCCTTTCTTTTGGCATTGTTCTCCATTTCTAGGTCACTATCTTCTTCTATGGGTGTTTTTTCTCCATTGTTCCCATCTTGCAAGATTTGTAATAGTATCTCATTGAGCTCCTGTTTTTTGTATTGAGCCCTTTTCAGCCGTTCATTTTCTTCCTTGAAGCTCTGCAATTCTACTATCAGATTCTTCATTATTTCTAGTACCTGGCTAGCTTTCAAACGTCCTTATTTTAGCTGTGATGGGGGAGGTACTAGTGTAACTTCTTCAAATGGGTATTCCTATTCATTTCGTGAGGTCATCACTGTATCCCTATCAAAGACAATTCTTGTTTATACACAAAACATTCCAACACAAAACGTTTTAGCACAAAAATTTTTCATAATGAAGCAGAACAAGATGTTCCCAAAATGGG
This sequence comes from Pseudotsuga menziesii, assembly GCA_001517045.1. Taxonomy (NCBI): domain Eukaryota; kingdom Viridiplantae; phylum Streptophyta; class Pinopsida; order Pinales; family Pinaceae; genus Pseudotsuga; species Pseudotsuga menziesii. Next base: position 103,254 of record LPNX010718539.1, on the reverse strand, counting down.
ATACAGGGTCGAACCTGTGGCTCTGATACCATATGTAACATACCCCAATAACATGTTAGAAAAATTTATAATTTTTTTTCAAGCATTTTATTCTTTCGCAAAAAATTGGCTATAACCTTTCATAACAAATAAATCATTAGGCTAACAAGGCAGTTCACATTGCTAACATCTTCTTACAGGAGATATTCATATTACATGGGATACCCAAGGAAATCATATTGGATTGAGACAAGAAGTTTACCAGAAATTTTTGGAGATCCTTATTCTCCGGTTTAGAGATGCAGTTAAACTTTAGTACTGCTTACCACCCGCAAAAGGACGAGAAGACAGAATGGGTAAACTGGATTTTGGAAGACATGCTTAGAATGTATGTTATGAACAAACCCGCCAAGTGGGAGGATTATCTTCACCTTGTAGAATTTGTGTATAACAACGGATACCATACCTCCGCCAAGATGAATCCCTTTGAGTTAATCTATGATCGAAAGTGTAGAACACCGATTACTTGGGATATCCTAGTGGATTGGCTCATGGTAGGGCCCGAATTTCTAAAGGACTTTAGACAGCTAGTCACCAAAGTCCAACAGAAACTTAAAGAAGTGCAAGACCGCTAGAAGAATTACGTGGATAAGAAAAAGGAAAGAGACATATTATAAAATCGTCGAGTATGTTTACTTAAAATCACTGGGGCTTCACTTGTTGACCAATATCCTATCATGTTAGTTCATACTGTGGGTGTTAAAATTATCAAAAATTGAACCAATATATTGCAGGTATTGAGGGGATGAGGGGTTTAAGGTGGGGGTGGGTAGGGTGGTTTATAAGGATTGAGGTATAAAAAGGGGTGGGGAGGAGGTTTTAAGTATTGGGAGGGGGTTTCAACAAAAAGAGTTTGGGTCATTATCTATGGAAATTAAGGGTATTCTTTAATATCCCATGATTGCACATGCTATGTGAGAGGTTCACTAAGTGAAGTCCCTGTGCTTAAAAGTAAAAGCAAAGAAACGATCATTATTGTTGGTCTTAGTTATTATAGTATAATTTTCATGTTAATATTATTTGTTATAATTTTAATTGGTTGTTGTTTACCTCTAATGTTTCTATAGTCCAAACACTATCCAAATTATCTGGATTAATTATCGTCTCATTGAAAATATACAAAAACTTGGCAAATGGCTTACTTTGTCATTGTTTATTTTTTGCATACTAAGCACTCATTTTGCCTACATGAAATTGAAACATACTAATGAGATTAGTGTTAGGAATACCTCAAAGAGATATTTAACTACACAATAGATTGATCAATTTGTGTTTTTGACATAAAACATGGATAAAACTCAACAATAGCAACTAGGATTTTACTTAGTAAAAAAATAAAAAACTCTTCAAAATTGTGTAAGTATTGGGGCTATGGAAAAATTTGTATCTTCACTCTTTCTTTTCTTTTGTCCTTTATTTTATTTCACTAATTCAATTTAGTGATGACATAAATCTAAAATTCAATGCACTAACTACCTATTCTTCCCAAGATCTCTTGTATTTATGTCCATATGTGCTTAGACTAATGTGTTGTTCATGTAGGGTATAGGAGGTCCATATGATTAGGTACGCATGTTCTTATATATTTATGTTGTGTATGGAAATCCTCTATTACGTGATTATGTGTTATATACTTGTGTGGCTTGATGGCCTAGCCCTCTGTCTTGAATAATGTATGCTGATTGTACTAATTGGGTAATGGCATGACATGTATATTAATAGCTTTATACAACTCAATTTGGCCTGATAGTCATGTTTATTATGTGTGGTGAGGATTATCCTCCATGATGATAAAGTATATGTCCTTATGATGGTTATAGTGTTAATTTAAATATTAGTTCCCTGATTATAACTAATCAACAATAGAGGTTGTTAACACTTTATGCAGAAGTTGTGCTAGTGGCAATGTTGTGATGAAGAATCAAAAAAAAGTATTACCTATTTTTTCAAAAGGTTAAATGGGTGCATGAAAAACATCACCTACAATACTATAACCAGAGAATAGAAATCGATGTTCCTTTATGAGCAAAGGAACGAGTCGGGCCCCAAACAATTCATAAACCGAAAGGGAAGCAAGATCTGAAAACACTCGGCAATTTGGATTTTTTATAAGGATGTTTCTGATGTCCATCATACTGTTGTCACTTAAATCCCCAACTTTCATCATGATTTTGATGGTCTTCATATCTCATAGTGTAATGTTTTGACAAACCATTGATGTCGTCGTTACTAGGATTATTTTTCCATGCATGTTGAACATGTTCTATCTCACCACCACATGTAACATGTTGAAGATGTAACGAATTTGTCTATCATTCTAACATCGCTGTATTTAGAACCAACCTTTAATGGCATCAACAATGTTTTTTTTTAGAGGAAAAAATACTAGTCTTTGTTATTCATATGAATCAAAAGACATCATTTACATACCAACATGATGACTGATAAAACTAGAACATCTCAAGCAACATAAAGATGACCACAAAAAGAATACTGTCTACCAGAAGAAAAAGTTCGATCATAGCAGACTTTCCTCATCATCCCTGATAAATCAGGTCAGATAATGTTGAGAGATATTGAAGATGAACTTCAAACAAGACATTTCTGAGCAAGACAAGCTAGCTGAAAAACTCAATCAGAATAGAACAAAAATAGTCCATCAATGCTGAAATACATAAGCTGAGAAAACATGTGTATCATCTTCTCTAAAAAAAATCATAATGGCCATGATTTATGACCAAACCTTCCAAAGTTTCCGAGAAAGATCCCAAACCCATATCAAAATTCAGGGCCTGTTTCGAGTGTCCATCTGCCAGCGTGTTATGCTCACGAAATGTGTGTTTGAAGATCACCGGAGGGGTTATTTGAAGCATATTCCTTATGTCATTACACCAATGCATCAGTGTAGGAACATCAAGTGCAGAAATTCTATTGAGCCAAGATATGATAACCAAAGAATCACCATATGTCAATTGCATGGGAATACCCATCAACAAACTTACTCTGAGAATTGCCCAAAGAGCCAATAATTCTGCTCTAGTGTTCGTGCTACTACCACATACCATAGAGAAACTGAAGTAATGGGTGTCATTTAAATAAATCACAAAACCTGATCCACCAATATCCTCCGTAGTAGCTCCATCGAAGAATCCACAGGCAAAAGCCTTAAAAGGTTTAAAGCCAATGTTCCAAATTTTCTGGCTTTTTAAAGGAGCTGGGTATGTATTTAAAAAACCCTCTATCCTGGAAATAAGAATAGAGAACAATGGCCTTCTATTTTCAAATACACAATGATTCCAGAGGATCCATAAACCCCAAAAAAGAAACAGAGGAAAGTATCTATATTCAGCTGCACGCGCTGTGGTATTAAACCATTGATCCAGAAAAGACTGTACATAATTAAAATCGGGGAAGGAGCACTTAAACTTAGCTGTGAAATGTGAAAGAATACGCACAGATAAAGGGCAAGTGAAGAATAGATGATGTATATCCTCCACATTTTCTTCACAAAGAACACAATGACTCGGACCTTTAAAGCCTCTAATTTGGAGTTGATCCCAAGTTAAAATCTTGCCTCTGATCAATAGCCAAGTAAAACATGTAATCTTCAGAGGAATATTTAGAGTCCATATTAATTCCAGAAATCAATTACTTAACTATGAGCATATGTCATAAAGCACACAATCATAGCCTTCAGCAGCAATTAGAGGGCCTATGTAATTTTTATGGGACCAAATAAGAGAATCATTCTGTTCATAAAGACGAACGCGGCCATATTCCAGACCTCTGATATAATTACCACAGATTTCTTTCCATTCACCAGTAAGATCGAGCTCTTCAGCCGAGAACCAGTAGCTTGATGCATAGGGAGTTTGATTTCTAGCCCGGGCTAAAGTGCAAATTCCAAAATCTTCCAAATAATCTCTCATGTCTCTTACCAGAGTATAGGAGGATCCCATACCAACGATCGGATCTGCACCTAGGTGAATAGTAGATCCATTCCCAACACTCCAGATAATGCCTTTGCCAATCCACGGTAAGGTAGAGATGAACTCTCTCCATATAATTGAGGTGTTCCTAATATTGAAGTTTTTTTTCCCTAAACCAAGAGTGTAGAGGTTTGTTTTTTAGATACTTAACAGAAATAAGTAGATGCCAGATGCCCTTGATTTTCAATGCAAGCCAGAAAATTTTCATCCTCAGGGATAAACTAAAGCTGGGCAAGTGCTTGATTCCCCATCCCCCATGAGAAGTAGGGCGAGCTAGAAGATGCCAGTCCGCTAGATGGAATTTTTTACTTTTTCATGAAGAGCCCCAAAGAAAGGAAAAAATCATCTTTCTGAGCTTATCAAGAATAGAGGATGGAATCAGAACCAATGCCATCCAATAAACAGGTATGCTTGACAGAACAGATTGAATAAGAACTAGGCGACCACCCATGGACAGGAGCCTGTTTGTCCAATGGGATATTCTCTTCTCAAATTTAGAAACCATCCAAAGCCAATCCTTTACCAAATAACTCGACGGTTTAAGGAAGTATCCAAGATAATCAAAACCTTTATGAAGATAATCGAATCTGTAAGGGAGGATACTAGTAATTCTGCAGAGAAGAGCCTCATCCAAATCATTATGAAGAAAGCATGATTTGTTTAGATTTATACACATACTTGAAGCCTCACAAAAAGTATCAAGGATGACTTTGAACACCAACCATTCCTCAAAAGTACCCATACCAAATAAAATCACATCATCTACAAATAGTAAATGAGTGAGAGAAATCTGAGATGAAATTTTGATTCCTTTTATTTTGCCATTCTTCTTGTCATCTTCGATCAAAATACTAAGCCCTTCTATAACCAAGATGAACAAAAGAGGGGATAAAGGGCAGCCCTGCCTGATTCCACGAGAGGTTGGAAAAAAGGAAGAAGGAGAACCATTAACGAGGACAACAAAGTTGGCTGAAGAGATGCAGCCTAAGATCCAGTTAACCCCAACAAGAGGAACCCTTATTTGAATAAGAATGAGGCGGATATAGGTCCAATTAACTCTGTCAAAGGCTTTAGATAAATCCAATTTTAGGATGAGAGCACATCTCTTTCTGATTTTGACAGTATGTAAAACTTCTTGAGTAATGGCTATGGGCTCGAGGATCTGGCGATTTTTTAGAAAACCAAATTGCTGAGGATAAATGGAAGCATCTAGGAAAGGCTTAAGTCTCATAGCCACAATTTTTGAAATCAGCTTATAACAGAGATTACAAAGAGAAATGGGGCGAAAATCAGTGAAGGATAAAGGCAGTTCAACCTTTGGGATGAGAGCTAAGAAAGTAGAATTAAGGGCGGGAGACACTCTGCCCAAGGTCCTAGAAGTCTCCACCACATTGACTAGGAGAGGTCCTAAGAGATCAAAAAAATTTAAATAGAACTCAACAGGCCATCCATCCAGGCCTGGCACCTTATCTCTTTTAAACAATTTAAGAGCCCTTTCTACTTCCGAGATAGTGACAGAGCTAGTGAAAGCATCTTTTTCCTCCTTACTGATATAGGAGGGAAAAAGACGAATAATCTTAAGTTGGGCCTCCAATTTAGTCAAGTGATCATCTTCAAAAATAGTCTTGAAGTATTGATTCCCAAGGGATTTAAGACTATGATCATCTGAAACCCAATTACCCAAATCATCTTGTAAACTCCAGATAGCATTATGATTTTTCCAAGCTGAAGCCACTGCATGGAAATATTTAGTATTTGCATCCCCCTTTCGAGCCCAAGTAATCCTACTTTGTAGTCTTGCAAAATAAAGTTCATGATCTAACAACTTTTGTAAAGCATCTTTTAGAGAGTTTAATTCAGTTGCTGATCTTCATTTAAAATAGCTGAATGAGAAGAAAAAAGAAGAGAACTTATTTCCTCTTCCAATGCAGCAGACTTATCCTTCATCTTTAAAGCTTCCACTTTGGTCCAAGATTTAACCTTTTATTTTAGAGCACAAAGTCTAAATGATAGATCATGCATAGCATCTAAAGAGGAACTCGAATGGATAAGAGGCCACTCAGCTCAGATCATCTGAATAAAATCCTCATTTTCTAGCCATGAATGATTAAACTTAAAGGGATAAGCACAAGGACTCTGATGATCCATCCAATTAAGTAAAACAGGGAAGTGATCAGAAATCCCGCATCTGTGAGCCCAAACCCAATACCTGGGAAGAGAGTTAACAAGCTAATCTGATAATAAGAAATGATCAAGCCTTTTAGAGATACCATCTTCCCCTATCCTTCCATTCCTCCATGTAGGGCCAACACAGGATGGGGCCACATCCACTAAATGATGATCAGAGAAAAGCTTCGAGAAAAAGGGTCCCATAGGATTAGGTTGCGCTCTGGTGCCCCAAATATCTGAAGCATTCAGAGTTAGATTTAGATCTCCAGCCAGGATAAGATTAGGCAGCGACAGGAGACCACCCGAAGCCACAGCATTCCAGAAAGAATCGCGATTGAGGTAAGGGCTATAGCAGTTCAGTATAGATAGCTCAAAAGATGAACCCCTAATCGAAGCTTTAAGTAAAATACCAACAACGGTATGAAAGGCTCTACATTTAAGGAGTTTCGGGTTCCAACCAGAGAGAATTCCTCCAGAGAGGCCATTAGAGCTAAGGGCGGAAAATTCCCAACCCGGACAGAGCTTAGAAAAGGCAAATAAAGTAGGGTAAGGACTAGTCATGGTTTCCTAAAAAAGAATGACATCAGGTGTGAGAGTAGACAGCAAATGACGAAGGCTTTTTTGCTTGGATAAACCCCCCAAACCACGGACATTTAAGGTGAGAATGCGCATTAGGAATCCATCGTCTGATGGGTCGAAGCTCTAAGGACCCTTTGGGAAGGAGAGGAGAGATTATGAGCCGCTGCTTTAAGTCTCATGGATAAAGGAGTGTACGGGGCTGGGTCAAGGTCTACAATGTCAAGTGGGGGCTTATTAATTTTTTTCTTCCTCCTTATTGTAACATTTTCAAATCAGATTGAGTCGAGCGGAAGAACCAAGGGGGAGAGAGTTGTCTTATCCGAAAATATATTCAGATATTTTTGTAAGGAGGGATCGACAAAGGAAGGGGAGGCGGCAGGACTAAGAGGAGGCGAGCCCAAAGGCGAGGGGCCTGAAGTCACTAGTGGAGGGAAATTTGCTTCAGAGAACAGAGGAGTGGGGGAGGCGCTTATCAGGGAACGTAAATTCAAAGGAGAAGAACGGGGAGAGACTTCCAAAAGAACATCATCAGAAACCCGAGGAGGAGAATCCAGAAAAGAATGTGGGTGATGAACAGAAATCAAAGGGGGAGGCTTCAAAGGCGAGACTTCTGACTCCCGCAGGGGGACACAGGAGCGAGAGGGTGAGCTGACCAGGGGAAGAGATAAGGCTGAAATCTTAGAAGCACCTCTTATAACATCCACAGAGTCCATCAGAGCAAGATCAAGGTCCGACGCATCCTCAAATAGAGAACAATTTTTTTTTAAATTTCCAATAGAGGGGCAATTAGGAATCGGAGATGAACATACCTGGTTTTTCATTTGCAAAGGAGAGGTGTTTAGTGGATCCACAGACAGAGAATGCTTATTCAGGGATTCAAACCCATTTCGAAAAGATGGAAAGGCTCGACGTAAATGGCCCATCTCCCGGCAATAGCTACATCTAAAGGGGATGCCTAGAAAATCCAGATGCTAAATGAACAGGCGTTCGCGACAGAGAATCTCTACCTCTGCTGGAAGCCCTTTCAATATATCCACCTCGATAAGAATTTTAGCCTTCCTTTTATCAAAGGCATTCATGAAATCATCCTCAAGCGCCACGAAATGGCCTATTGTATTGCCAACTCCCTCCAGTAAGGATCGATTTTAGAGTGGGAATGGCAGTCCCAGAAGAAGAGCCCACAGATGCCACTTCTGAACTCTCTCACACGATGGATCAAAGTTGACATGCCATTGGTCTAATACCAATGAACCATTACCCACCCTCCAAAGGTGACTTAGAACCTCTGTAGCATGAGAATCCTCTAAGAAGACAAATACTATCCACCGCCGCACCAGCAGGCTGATAGCTAGAACATAAGACAAGAACGGATTCCAATGCTCAGTTTCCCATGAAAACCAATGTTTATTTTCCATTGAAACGTATTCCAGCCTACCTATTAGCGCATGATGACTTAGCGCTTCCACCCTGTCCAAGTAAATATCTTTGCCAACTACGTAGCGCGACTTCCCCTCCAAAATTTTGTAAGCCTTAGACTTCCTACGACGATGAAAGTGTGTAGATACAAGGTCAGCCCATGGGTCGGGAGACCCATCATGGGTCTCTGACATCAAAATAGAAAGAATATACCTCGAGTGGAACCCCAGTCAACCAAAAGCCAATACAAACAGATACAGAGACAAAGAGGTATCGCAAACCTCACAATCGGCCCAAGAAGCGAACCTCAGTTAGGATAGAGACAACGGACAAAGCAGGGTTATACCCTCATCATAACCCTTGGGTCTACAGACCGAGTAACAGCGGGGACATGGAGGTCAAAGAACGCCAGCACAGCCAAGAAAGGGACCGAAAAAAACCACAAGAGAAACATAAACCCCTAATAACAGGAAAAAGAATCAAACCCTAATAATAAACACAAGCCCTGACAGTCACCTTCAGACAAAAGGTATTGCAAGGACAGACAAACCACCACATAAAACTGAGAAGGAGAAACTTCTAGCGACAGGAGAAGTCAACACAGGCGACTCTAGAAAAGGTGACAAAAAACTCATAATCAAAACCATCCAAGAACGGGAAGCAAGACCGAGCCAATACCATTATCTATGTACAGTTCCCACTTATTTTAAACTCGTTGGTACTAATCCTCAATTCATGAGGAGGGACTCCAGTCGTTGGTAGCGGCTTAACGGGCAGGTCATGCCAATCCCAAAAAAACCTAAGTAAAAAGCATGGAGGATGGAGACGAGGGCTGTGGACCAATCAAAAAATACTAAGACCACTGAAGACATCAGACCCAACAAACAAAGCGCTAGACCGGAGCAGTTAAGACTAAAAATAGTCGAATCACAGAGCGACCAGTACCTAGAAGGATAGCAGAGAAGGGAACTGACACCATCCATCCTGAAGTCTGCGAACATCGCCATCCTGAAACCTGTGAACTTCAAACCCTGACTCTCCCATCGAAACATCCCAGTGAAGTGGTCTAATTTTCCTCCAACGATTGAAGGATTTACTTGATCAACAATGTTATGGAAAGGAAAGACATTGAAAATTGAATCCATAATGGATCTATTGTTAATATCTATTTGACACAAAACTTAGGAATTGATAATGGGAGACAAATAACCCTAATAAAAAAGTATGATTAGCGTACATATTTTTTTAGTAGTGAGGTAGGGTCCATCATACACATACATCCATATATGTTATCCCTCATGGAAAATCATTACAATAACATCATGTTCTTTGGGAAAATGTTCACCACCTATAACTCGGTATTTGTAAGCAATTCATATAAGGTTGTGTGATTTGATTTCAATTTAAAGATTCAACAACGAGTGAAAGCTAGTATTAATGACCCTTTTATCTCTTTTGTTTCTGGTTTTTGATAATCTTTTTATACTCATGAATTGATTCTTTTTAGGTGTTTGATTCCATTTCTGGTCGACTAGTGAAATGTATTTATAAATAATACTCAATATATCCGAAAATGGCATAGTCAATAACATTTTAAAAGAAATTTTTTCTAGTAATGATAATGCTTGCAACACATATAATTTGTCTAGATCTATCCAACTTGATTGCACCAAGGGTAGTGAGGTTCCATATAGCCTAGTATGGGGAAGACATTGTCACGTAACATAATGTTATGCAATGTTACCAAATATGAAAAATAGTTAAAAGAGACGATGTCACCTCATAAAATAATAATTAGAAACAAAAAATAATAATTAGAAAAGTCACGTCTACTCATTAAACAATAGAAAATAATTAGAAAAAAACATGTGAGTGGTATTATTAATGACCCTTTTATTTCTTTTATTTCTGTTTTTTTATAATCTTTTTGATACTTATGGATTTCTTCTTTGTAGGGGTTTGATCCAATTTATGGTCAACTGGTGAAAGGTATTTCTAAAAGAATACTCAATATATCTGAAAATGGAATAGTCAATAACATTTTGGGGGAATTGTTTTCCTAGTAATGATAACGCTTGCAACCGATATAATTCATGAGGATCTAGCCAACTTGATTGCACCAAGGGTAGCGAGGCCGTATATATACTAATATGGGGAAGACATTGTAACGTAACATAATATTATGTAATGTTACCAAATATGAAAAATAGTTAAAAAAGATTATGTGAGCTCATAAAATAAAAATTAGAAACTGTAAAAAATAATTAGAAAAGCCATGTAGACTAATATAATAAGAATTAGAAACTATAAAAATCAATTAGAGAAAACATGTAGACTCATAAAATAATAATTAGAAACAATAAACAATAATTAAGCAAAACCTTCTCCACTCATAAAAAATAAATTAAACCCACATATATCAATCTTATATTGAGACCTATCAAGCACCAAGACGATCAAATTTCTTGAGGTGTAATTTTTTTCTCAAAATGTAGTAAATTTAAAATTAAAAAATTTACAACTCAAGAAATTATATCCCTCTCGATGGTTTATAGATCTAGGCTTAAGATGGGTCTATGTCAGTGTTTACAATGGCTAAAGTCTCTTCGTCATGTTAAGATTGCTTATAATTATAGTATTCTTGCTTTATACACTGACATGGAAATGGAAGGATTCTATAATACCAAAAATCCTCCTCCCCTAGCCATGTGAGAGGATTGAAGCTTTGAAAAATATTTCAATTGAATTGGAGAACAAAATCACTTAATCCAAGTGAACAAAGCATGATTGATATAGCCCCTCCGTGAGTTACTTCAGTACATTGAAGGATTCCATAAATCATACTGGATTTCAAATTTTAATTTTCTATTGTGTGTAAGTTTATATAATTTTCCATGTTGTGAGAGAAAGCGAGATACTTTCAACTTACAAAACTATTCTATATAGCCTATGTGATAGCTTGGTTTCAAAATAATTATTTTTTGGTTTTAAATATTAAATTTCAAGTGTAGTACATTATATTCATGGTTTTGTTTGACTTGAAATATTGCGTCTTTTATATTGAATCACATTTTAAGTTTGTACTGTACATTGTTTTGTTGTGATATATTCTGTATAACATAATTGTTTATTGGTAATTTTCGTAAAACTATTTTCAAATTTGTTGGTCTTAGTTGTTATAGTATTATTCGGTTGTTAGTTTTATTTATTATTATATTAATTGATTATCGTTGATCACTATGCAAATTATCTATATTAATTCTTGTTTCATTGAAAATATATGAAAACGTGTCAAATGGCTTATCCGCTTTGTCAATAATGATTTTTTTTTGCACACAAGCACTCATTTCGCGTACATGAAATTGAATAAGAATGATATTAGTGTTAGGACTACCTTGAAGAGAGATTGAGTTGTTCAAATTATGTTTTTGACATAGAACATGGATAAAACTCAACAATAGCAACTTGGATTGTACGTAGTAAAACAAAAAAAAGTTTTCAAAATTGTGTAATATGGAGCTATAGAAAATTTTCTGTCTTCATTCTTTCTATTCTTTTTTCCATTATTTTATTTCAGTGGTTGAATTCAATGATGACATAAATATAGACTTCATTGCACTAACTATCTATTCTTCCCAAGACCTCTTGTATTTATGTCCATAAGTCCCACATAGTAGTTTTTGAAGGTGGACACATTCATATTTAAGTTGTCTTAAATAACACAAATAAATTTTGCATATGATTTATGCATAATGAAACAATTCTGATATTTTATCACTTGTATTCATGTTAGTGTATCTCCATAAATAGTATAGGCAATTTCCCTGAATTTACTTGCTGGTTGGCGTGGGACTATACTCAAAAGTTTGGGGCAATAGTTAGGATTTTGTAATAAGACTTCTTAATTTGTATATGGTCTTTACATTAATGAATGCAAATACTATATTTATAGTTTGATGTGTGAATTCTCAACTTTGAGATATTTGGTTAGTTTACATAGTGAATAAAATATTTCCAAAAAAGTGAAATTTCCATGTATGCTCTTTTCTTAATGTTTTCAAAATATATTAAATAAAAATTTCCAACAAAAATATTTATATGATGTGGTGCCCTACAACCTAGTATGATACCGATGTAGTCAATTTAGACACACACACACACACACACACACACACACACACACACACACACATATATGAAAGCGACAACCTATAAAAAAATTAAACAAGAACATATATATGATAAGGAGAAGACGTTGGAATTTGTTTGTTTGGATTTTTCCTTGGAAGCTAGTTATGCTAGCACGATTGTCATTCTAAGTTCAACTCCCCTTTTTCTTTTTGGCAAAAATATTCATGCATTCTTGGGAAAATCAACTACATAATGAATCTATCAACTTATGTTATTGAAATAGAACATGGATAACACTCAACAATATCGACTAGGACTATAAGTAGTTAACAAAAAAAACTCCTCAAAATTGTGTTAGTTTTGGAGCTATGGAAAATTTTCTATCTTCAATTTTTTTTCCTCTTTTTCACTAGTTGGATTCAGTGGTGATATAAATCTAGACTTCAATGCAAAAACTATCTATTCTTCCCAAGACCTCTTGTATTAATGTCCATATGTGCAACATACCAGTTTTTGAAGGTGAACACATCCATATTTAAGTTGTGTGCTAAATAACACAAATAACTTTTGCATATGCCGTATGCACAATGAAACAATTTTGATATTGTATCGCATGTAGTCAGGTTATTGTGTCTTGATAAATATTATAGGAAATTTCCCTCAATTTACTTGTTGGTTGACCAGAGACTATACTCAAAATTTGGAGCAATAGTTAGGATTTTGTAATAACACTTCTTAATTTGTATATGGTCATTACATTAATAAATTAAAATAATATATTTATAGTTTGATGCGTGAATGGTCAACTTTGAGATATTTGGTTAGTTTACATAGTGAATAAAACATTTCCATAAAAGTTAAATTTCCAATGTTAAAATATTTGGAACAGAAATATCTATATGGTGATCTACATGGTGATCTACAACCTAGTATCATACAGATGTTTTCCATACATACATAAACATATGTAAGTGACACCATATAGAAAAATTAAATAAGCACAGATCATTAACAAAGAGAAGTCCTTGGGATTTTTTGGTTTGGAGTTTTCCTTGGATGCTAGTTATGCTTGTAGGATTTCTATTCTCCAATGTTATTGCCAAAATATTCATGCATTCTTAGAAAAATCAATATGGCACTCGGCATTGCCTAGCAATAAGACAAAAATAATCCTACCTATTACTAAGCAATGCAAAAGTGCTATGAAACAAAATTTTAGTAAACATTGAATCATAAATGTGGGGTCGCACATTGTCACTTTAAGACTCTTTCCTAACACAGTTTTCACACCATTAATTTTGTTCCATAAAAACATTAATATTGTTCCATGTTTTTATTGAAGTGCAACCAATCACATGAAAATTGACATAGATGTCAATCATAGTGGACTCTTCTTTATTATCTAATAGGAAATCATTAAGAAATTAAATTTCCACTCAAACTTAGTCAAAATTACAGTTTTTATGTTTACACCCATTAAATGAAGATTTATAAGAAATTCAGTTTTTGAGGTTTACACCCATTAAATGAAAATTTCTAGAAAATTGAAACTAATGAGAGAGTTTCTCCAGTGCCATGTTTTCATCGCCCCAACAATTTTCTAATAAAGTTCTCACCAAATCCACATGATCACCTATCTACCAAGCTTTGAAATGCTTCCTTGGAAAAAGTTTGAGTCCAGTAACGAGCAGTGGTTACAAATGCTTCCTTGTCTTTAAGGTATTGTTATGCAATGCCAACATCCATAGGATCATTGTCTTTAAGGTATTGTTATGCAATGACAACATCGATAGGATCATTAGGATCTGGTGTCGAAAGCAAAGGTTCCAAAGAACGTAAGGTTGCATTCAATGTTAGTGCTACACTCCAGTTCTGTTTTCACGATCGATATTAAGATGCCACACCTTGGTAATAATTTGCATTTTTGGGAGAACAAACGGATATTTCTGGGGAACATGAATGTCAATTTTAAAGGTTCCCTCTTCGTAAGGATTACCTACCAGGCCTCTTCGTTAAATGCTTATTTTTCTCAATCTGATTTATCTCTTTACGTACCCATAAAACGCCTAACACCATTGTTCCCAGTAAAACCCGAAACAAGATGAGTGCCCACAATTTTTAAAAATTAAATTATCCGGATACACAGATTACTAAAATAATTTTGAACAAGCGTTCTCTAAACCATCAATGTCCATGGAATAATTACTAGCATCATATGGAAAGTAATATTATCGGTACAATTTTCCTTTTCCTAGATGTTGTGGTTTTAGATGTATTCAACATTTAAACAAAGGGTAACTTGACCTATAAATCAAATTTCAAGTATAAAAAAAAGTATAAATCTCTTTGTATTTAGTTCTATCTTATAATATAACTACATTGATTCCTCTTAATTGTTGAAACACCATGAAACCAGTTCCAATCTATAAATGAAAAGTTCATAATGGTTAAGATAATTTTGATAAACCATGAATCATAATATTTGAAAACTATATTTTAAAAAAACAATAACAATAACATAATGTTGATGTCTTAATTGCAACAAGTTCATTATTCCTGTCTCAAGGGTTTGTGGTATCAATATCCCAAGAGGAATGACTAGTCTTAAGATCCCCTCTCTCAGTATCCCAATATCCAAAGATGAATTAACTTTGTGAAATTAACAACCTCTATTCTTACTCCATGACCACATGATTCAATCAAAACTAGTGTACTTTTTGATGAATTTTTATGGTGATTAACACACAATTTATATATGTAACAACTAAAAAATAAGTAAGCACTCTCATTTTACTTTCTAGAGCAAAAACACTACAATTTATCTCATAAGATGTGCATTTTCCCTAATTCAAATCTAATGCATATGTATAACAATGCTTAGAACATATCTATATCTATTCTATCTAGGCGTCCAACCTATACTATTTCCCATATATATATATATATATATTAATGATACTTATCATGATCAATCAAATGAGAAATGAAATAATTGTACCATGACCAAGTAGCAAGCTAAGAATTTATGAAAATATTTAAATATTTAATTTAATTTTTTTTTTTAATAAATTTCACCTCCCAACAAGGGATGAAAAAATTGTACAATGTCCAAGTTGCAATTTAAGAAAAATTTAAAATTTAAAATTATTTGATTTTATTCTTTTCAAACATTTCTTGTGGATGTGGCTAAGAATATCATTCCAATATGCTACACTTGGCTCTTGTGCATCGCACCTGATTCAACCAAAAGGGGTTCTTCTATTGCTACTACAATCCCTTCTCCTTAACTACCACCTATCATACCATAAGTTATAACCAACGAACACAAATCCATGGTACTTTACGAGAAAAGGAAGGAACCATGCCCCAAAGGATTTGCAAATCGAAAGGGAAGTAAGATCTGAAAACAATAGGCAAATTGAATTCTTATAAAAATGTTTCACGTGTTTGTGATGCTGTAGTCACTTAATTCCCCAACTCTCATCATGGTGTTGATGGTATTCATACCTCAAAGTGTATTTTCCTCACACATTATTTAAGTCCAAATTACGAGGAGTATTTCTCCATGCATGTTGAACTTGTTCTATCTCACCAACACCTGTAACATCACATGCATATTAGAAATTTGTGATGTTACAAATTTATAGACTATTCTAACATACCCATGTCTAGAAGCAATCTTTAATGGCATCAACAATGTGTTAGAAAGGAAAGACATAAAAATTGGAATCCATAATGGATCCTTCGTTAATAACAATTTGACAGAGAACTTGGGAATTGATAATGGGAGACTAACAATCATAAAAAATGGATTAGTATACATATTTTGTTTAGTAGTGAGGTAGGTTCCATCATACACTTAGATCCATACATGTTATCCCTCATGAAAAATCATTGCAATAACATCATATTTTTTGGGAAAACAGTCACCACCTATAACTGGAGAATTGTAAATAATTCATATACTACCATGTGATTTGATTTCAATTTAAAAAGTCAACTGTGAGTGAGAATAAGTATCAATGACCCTTTTATTTCTTTTATTTATGTTTTTTTAAGAATACTCAATATATCCAAAAATGGCATGATCAATAACATTTTGAAACATTTTTTCCTAGTTATGATGACGATTGCAACATATATAATTAGTTAGGATCTAGCCAACTTGATTGACCCGAGGGTAGGAAGGTGCTATACAACCTAGTATGGAGGAGGCCTTGTCATGTAACATAAGGTTATGTAATGTTAGAAAATATAAAACAAATGATGTCATCTCATAAATTAATAATTAGAAAGAGTAAAAAATAATTAAAAAACCATGTAGACTCATAAAATAATAACTAGAAACAATAAAAAATAATTAAAAAAACCACTCCACTCCACTCATGAAATAAATAAAAATTAAACCCACATATATCAATCTTAAATTGAGATATAAGGAGTTTCAAGTTATAGAAAAAAATATCTCAAAGATTGTATATTCAAAGAGGAAGGACCATTCTAAGATCCCCACTCTCAATATTCCAATATCCCAAGATGAATGAACTTGTGTGAAATTAACAACCTCTATGCTTACTCCATGACCACATGCTTCAATCAACACTAGTGAATGTTTTGATGAATTGTTATGGTGATTAACAAATAATTTATATATGCAACAACTAAAGAAGAAGTAAGCACCCTCATTTTAGTTCCTTTAGCAAAAACATGTCAATTGTTTCAACCAACCTTCCTTCAAACTCTTTGTTCCTCCCAATGTTTGCCTAAAACGCCCGGTCCAATCCTTTAAACATAAACATAATTATGATTTTTAATATCATCTCATATTCTCCATTTTATACATCATCATGCATTGATTGGTTCTATTCTCTTTGCAGTTTACTTACTAGATTTGTATACTTTTCATGTTTCCATGTATTTCATTACACACAGAATATATGTTCCTTTTCAAATGGAATATTAATTTTAGTAAAGACAATACAAAATAAATAATCCTAGATAGTTTTTGTCAATTAATTTTACATTATTTCTTGTCAAGATGTACCATACAAAATTACATTAACCATCAACCATTGAGGCGGCTTTGGAGTAAAGAAGAGACCCAATACCAAAACAACACATAACAACACATGGGAAATTCCTCTGGTACAAGTCAAATATAACTACACAATTTTTTTTTTGAATAACCATGACCATGTTTTTAATATCTAAAAGAACATAGACTATGTGCATTAAAGATTCCATTAGGGTGCAGCCTAGATCTCTTATAGATCCTTCCTTGCACCATATACATTATTTGATAGGAAGGAGATGTTCAATTTTTCTATCCACGATAGAAAGAATACACCATCCAACTAGGTTCCTAAGAAAATATATAACTAAAGTTCCTATGGGTGTATACAATTGTTGTGTAGCATGGGTACTTGTACCCGAGGGTTGGGTAAACATACCCATACTCTGTACTCGTACAGGCTACTTGGGTACATGTAAGCTAGGATTCCTGATGTACCCTCCCATACCATGTATTGGTTCCGACTACCCAAGCTTATAGGATACATGGTATGAACTACCTAAGGTTTGGGTACTCTCGGTTACAACTAACTCAACAAAATGCAAATCCGGTGGGGAAAATGTAATGCCCCCCAACCAAATTGTAACAAATTGTTAACAAAATAGGTATGGGGTCTAGTTAAAGTCTATGTCAAACACTTCACGACACTATTCAAATCCCACTCAATATTCTCCAAATCTATTAGATTGATTTTGCATTGATTTACATGGAATGGTCTTATCATTTTTTGTTCAATACTAATGGAGCATAATTTGACTACCAAATGTGCACGTAAGAATATACATATGTATTTAATTTTGATAAATACACTCATATCAACCTAGGAATACATTTTCAACTTCTTAATGCCTCTAAGAGCCTTAGAAATAGGTGTTTAAAATTAGATTTCAAGTGTATCTTCAAATCTAAATCTCACATTTGTTACAACTATCTTGTATAGTGATTTATTAAATTTCATGTAACACCGATTCTTCCATTTGATATCTAGTGTGTCTATGATTTATTAAATTTTATGTTTGAAATTTTCAATGTGAATATTCATTGCTCAATGAGTCATTAAATTTAGAGATATCAATCATGAGTCATGACTTATAAAGAAATTTGAAATATGCATGTATGAGGTGACTTATATATATATTACCCTAACTTAGCAAAGTACCTTGTTTCAAAAACTGGCATTTAGTGCCCTTCCCTTTCCCTTTAGCCAAGTTTCCTTGCAACTCAGTAAAATTACCATAAAAGAGGGGAAAAAGTAATGCACAATAGAAGAATTTAACACTCTCACCATTTTCCATATCTAAATTCTAACTCTCAAAGTAATCTTCATTTTGATAGTTTTTGGGCGTCTAAAAAAGGGAGAAAAATGGATAAAAAGTTCAGACCTTAGACCTTATTTGTTATTGTGAGCCCCTTGGTGGATATATTAACTATGATACTGGAGCCTATATGAAGATTATAAAATTGATTCACCATGATTTATGTCAAAAAGGTAATCATGTTCCATACTATGAGAATACAATACCAAGAAAATATATAATAAACGAAGTAAGACCAACACCATATCCCAATGAGAATACAATACCAGGAAAATATACAATAAACGAAGTAAGACCAACACCATATCCCACAAATAGTCTAATGGGAATGCATCCTTCACCATAGTAGAAAATGATACATTATATTAGTGTTAGAATTATATCTCTAAAAAGAAAACATGAACAATACTCAGAGGGGGTAGGTGAACAATACTGAGTGGGGTGCGGGTGAATCAGTATTGCACACTTAAATATTAGATTTCCAAAAATAATCAGATCCAAAAATTGAAATCAATAATAATACAAAAAGACACAAAGTCTTATGAAATGCTTCTAGTAATCAATTTGTTAAATGTTACATTAGTGGAAATGCTCCAACATCTCAAGAAGAGAACAACCCCTGGGCTTTATCAGCTTAGTTGAAAGGATATTACAACACCCTCAAATTGACTACTTTTCTAACTACAACTCGAAGGATAAAAAATCACCCTAGGGAGAAGATGCAACTTGTCAAGGACTAATGTCTTTCTCCAGCACCTCCCAACCACCCTAAAGAAAAATAAAATAGAATTATGTTCATCACTGTCTGTTTCTTCACAATCACCCTAAAGAAAAAGAAAATGGAACTATGTTGATCACTATCTGTTTCTTCAAGCTCGTCCTCAGTCTACAAAATATCTCAAGACACCTTCATAATTTAGCCTTTCATCAATGCACTACATACCTTGAATGAGTTGGAATTTGACCTGACTTAATTTGTCCTATTCATCATCCTTTGATCAGTTACCACAATTAATAATTGCCCTCGGATCTCCTTCCTTGAGCTATAGTAACCATCGAGCCTTTTCTTTTAAGCCAAAATCATGTGAAAGAAAAGAACAGAGCAAAAGAAACACGGACAAATAGATTGCCTTCTCATTATTCAGAGCTGTTTAAATAGGAAATAGGGAGCAATAATACTGTGGGTGAATATCACATTTAGGTAAATACCGCTGGGTAAATACCGTGGGTTACCGTGAGATTACTTTTTTCAGTACACCCCCTTAATCTCAACTGGTAGTACATCATCAACATTGTCTATGCCTAAAGATGCCTACTGGTCTATGTCTCAGCTAGGCTTACATTTCATTCAAAAAACTTTAGCTTGACTTTCTTCTTTGAAGTGTACATGGAATTCTTTTTCTTTGTCTTCTGGATCTTGATGCTGAGTAATTGATCCTCTTCATCTTCTGGAACATAGTGAAAGTCCTCATCTTCAGTTTTATTATGATTCTTCTGATTGTCATCTTTACCTGCACACTAAACATTTTTATTAGAAAAAATATGAATATATTTTAGCTTTTCTTGGAGAGCATTCACATCTTGGTGTTGCTCATCAATGACAACCTCATTTGCTTGATTCCATTGTGCATCATTCAACGCTTATTCAAAAAGTGTGCGCTGAGAAGAAAACAGAGCATACTATAGATGCTCATCAGGAGCTTGCTCATAGATCTCCCTCAAACTTCTGGTTTTCTGATTTTGGGGTGGACTACATGTTGTTTCTTTGGTGCTGTTGTCAATTGGTTGTTGCTCATTCTCAGCAACTGTTGTAGCTTCTATGTTTCTATCAACTATCTCTTGCTCAAAGAAACTATCACTCACATCATTGAGTACCGCTGCAGTGACAAGTTTGCCTTCACTGTCATCAACAAACATAACTGGATCAACATCCTTTGCTGGATTTACATGATCCTCATAGACACAGTCATTTTGACTGTCTTCCACTTCAGTGTGGGATTCCTGGTGCTTTGTCTGACTTACAAAGTCATCTTCCACCGTTGGTTCCTTACTGAATACTTCTTTCATTGTATCCCATGCTTTCTTTGGAGTATCAACTTCTACAATGTAATGAAATAAGGAATAATCTATACTGTCTTGCATGAAACATAAGGCAACAATTTTCCTTCTTTCTTTTTCAAATTCTATCAAAGCATTAAACTTTTTTGGATCAATGGGATCCTCTTCAGCTATGAAGTGCCACAAATCTTGTAATTTTAACACATTAAGTACTTTGATTGTCCATACATCATACTGATATCCATTAAAACTCTGCCATAAACCTTGTGGTGTTAAGATTTTTCTTACCTCTTCATATTCTTTTGGGACTGCTTCTGGTAGCACCATCTTCAAGAATAGATCTTCTTTTCTAGATCACAACCTTCAATAAGATTAACTTTGGCAAACTGAGCGCTGGGTGAGATCTCGTGAGTTCAATCCTCCACGGATCTTGTAGATCTTCACCCTTTTTTTTTTGTTTTTAATGATCCATGCAAATAAATTGCTCACTAGATCTGATGCAAACCATGGGAAAAAAAAAATCTGGAAAAAAAATAAATCTCGAAAATAACCCAAATATTGAAGTGCAGATCTGGAATGAAAAAGGGTTTACACCATATTTCACACAGACAATCTATGTAAGATGAAGGTCTGAGCGAAGATTCCTGGGAGACCAAAGGTAAACCAGAAGAACAATATCAACATTAATGCGATCAGTGGCAGATCAACATCCACGATTAAAAATCGCCAGCCTGAGAAGAAAAACCTAGATGCAAATGCACCCAACAGAGATTTATCCCCATCATCTTCCTGCAGGTTCAACCGGCAATGGAGATCCGTTTTTTTTTGGGTAAAACACTGATTGTAAAATCAAAATTAAGATAAGAACCAAAACATTTACAAGATCAAATTTGCGATATATATTGACCAGGTTCTTTCGTACATTCTCGATCTCAGAGAACCCTTTTGTCTCAGGTCTCGAATCTTGTTCACTGGGATCTTAACTGTTGATGCTAATTTAGAAAATTCGACAGAAATAATTATAGGCCGATGCGAATTACCATGAAACGTAATTGCACTGCAGGTTGGAGCTAAATTCTTTCGACTGGTGTGGCTGATGACAAAATCCTCTTCGGGTTCGATTCCTCTGATCAGATATGCGACTAATTTTGATTGAATGGGCATCGGTTGGCCGAAAACAATTGACTTGCTCCCAGTTGCACCGTCCGGCTATGACGATTCTTTATCCCTGCTGCCGTTTCTCCCATTTGCACCGTCGATTGGCATCTCTGTGTTGCCGTTTGACTTTCAAAGGATCCCAATGCGCAGCTGATCTCACAAACAAATGAGATCTGATCTGATCACCAGCGATTTGAAATTGCAAAAAAAAAAATCTCCATACTTTTTTTGTTTTTCTAGCGGCAGATTGGATCACGCCTGTCTTTTCTCCGTTGCCCTAGAGAAAAAAAGAAAGAAAGGACAGCTAGAAGCTTGTCGTAGATCTTTTTCTTTTTCTTTTCCTTGCAGCAGAGCTGCAGATTTTTTTTTTTTTTCAACAACGCTCGATACCGAGCTGCCCCTAGAACGGTTGGTGAGAGATCTGAATGGTATAATATCAGATCTGGAAAAATAGTGCTTTCCACTCTGTGAAAAGGCTCACCCAACAATGAAAGGATCAGGCCGTAAGCTCTGATACCATGTGAAAGAAAAGAACAGAGCAAAAGAAATACGGGTAGATAGATTGTCTTCTCATTATTCAGTTGAAATAGGAAATCAGAAACAATAATACTGTGGGTGAATACCACAATTACATAAATACCACTGGGTAACCATAACCCTCGCATTGTTTTCTTGCCTCTGATAAACCACTCATTACTGCTTGCTTCAGAGCTTCACGTCAAAGTGGATTTCCTTTTGAGCTGATCTAATCGATGCCTTATTGTCTCTTCCCACATTTTTCTTCATTAAATAATCAGGACAACTTCACAACACAATTTTGACTTAAAGGAAAAAGAATCTCCATGCCTTAGTTCATTTTAGGGTTAATTAAGATGGCTTATCGAGTTTACATTTGCATAATTCAACTAGGCCAACTTAAGAATAGGAACTCCATGCCTTTTAAAGCTAAGAACCTTTCCCTTCCATCTATAGCATATATATTTTCATGTCTAACATATAGGCTTGCTAGGGTTTTTTACCCTTCGATGCTTGCCCAACGTCTTCCATGTTATGAGGACTTGAAACCCTTTAAACTGAGAAAATAAAAGAAAGATTTTGGGTGAACTTTATAACATGAATGATTTGATATGCGAATGTATTTTCTTAATATTCGGATATGCTCAGTGTAATTACTGTTAAACCCTCATATCTGCTCAGTTTAATTGTTGTTGTATAGCTTCATTGCATATTCACATGATCGTCTTGTTCCTTTGGGAAGGAGGGGTTGACATTGTTCTCGGATACTCAAACATGAGTGCGGTTTGAAATTCTGAACTCTCCTAGTTTGACTTCACATAGTCCAGTTTTATCTTATGATCATGTGGTTGTTCTCTCAAGTAATGATATTGGATGGGAATATGATTAGTTTTAGACTGGATAACAAGAATTTTTTTATATGATGATAGCACTTGTGTTATCACAGTAGATTAAGAGAGGTTGATCATTTGTAATGTTGATATCTTCCAGTATTTGCTTCATCCACAAGAGTTGAGTGCAACATTTAGGGGTTGATATGTATTTTTCTCAAGTGGTTGATAGTGAAATGCATGATTGTTTTTTGCTTGACCATGCCACTAACCGATTTCCTAGAAAGAAGGTATTTCCACTTGTGTTTTTTCTATCATTAAGACTGCTTAACCAGTTTACATCAGAAAACGCTTTGCGATCAAAATTTCCATCATTGGACACCACAATCCATAATCAATTGTTTCTTTGAGGTTATCTGAGAACTCTTTTGGCAACTTCCATATGAGATTCCTTTGGACTAGCCTGAAATCTTGCCACTAGTCCAAGTGCTTGCTTGATTTTTGGACAAGATGCTATAAGATATAGAAAAATTCCAATCATAGATCTATATGTTGTTTGATTTACAACAAGAGATTCTTCTTCTTTCTTGATATCATAGCCAATTACCATGGGTGCATATACATGGTAGATTTGTATCATGCCCAACTTTTGAAAGATTTCTTTTAAATACATAGATTGAGATATAAAAATACTTATGAAGTCTTGTGAAATCTATAAACCAAGGAAGAAGGATAATTCTCCTATCATGGACACTTCAAATTATTTTTCTGTAAACCAAGGAAGAAGGATAATTCTCCTATCATGGACACTTCAAATTATTTTTCCATTTCCATAGCAAATGATTGACTGAGACCTTCCTCATTGCTCCCAAAAATTAGATCACCAACATACACAACTGTAATTAATCATTTATCTTCCTTAAATTTGAGATAAATATTGTTGTTTGTGCTACTTCTTTGAAATCCTTGTTCAATTAAATACTAATCCAAGAGTTCACACCAAGCCGTGGCTGCTTGTTTCATCCCTTAGAGATCCTTATTTAGTTTCAAACATAGTCTTCTTTCTCTCACCATTTTCCATATCTAAATTCTGTGTGAGAAAGTAATTTCCATTTTGATAGTTTGTGGGCCTCTAAAAATGGGAGAAAAGTGAATAAATTTTTAGACCTTATTTCTTATTGTGATCCCTCCCTTCAAGTTTTTGGTGGATATTTTAACTATGAGCCTGGAACCTATATGAAGATTATAAAATTTGATAATCCATGATCTATTTCAAAAAGTAATCATGTTCTATACCATGAGAATACAATGCATTTGTCGAAGGAGAATATACCATAAGTAAGTAAGACCAACACCATATCCCACAAATAGTATAACTGTACTGCATCAATTCCCCACAGTAGAATATGATACATTATATTAGTTTTAGAAGTATATTTCCAACCGGAAAACAATTGTTTTAATTTCCATCTTGCCAAGGTATCCTATCATTTCAACCGTACTCTTATTCTTCAACGAAAAAGGTTAAAATTTGTTTTCTGTTATGATTCAACAATCTTAGTATGTGATATAATGAACGAAACACCCTTGATTTTCACTTGGGTTAGCTTCCTTTACTTAAATATTTTCATTTTTTAAGTAATTTTTTGTTGATGTAGTTTCACTTTCTCTCTAGGCCTTCTATACATTTATTGCATTTGTATTATTGAAAAACAATCAGTTAATGGTTTAGTGATGATTGTAGGTAGAAGGAAAATCAACACGTTAGGATTTGCATACACTCCATCTATTAGACACTAGAGGTATCGAACACTTATCCTAACAACAAGCAAGGTTGATTTTGTTGCACAAACATTTTGTATGGTTGTTCTTTTAGTGCTATGCTTAATCGAGTCTAAGAGTCCAATTATGTACTCAAATTTCTCTATAATTGAAGGCATTGTATTTAGTTTAGTTTTTGCATACACTCCATCTCTACACTCCATCTCTTCGACACAAGAGGTATCAAATGCTTAGCCTAACAACAAGCAAGGTTGATTTTGTCACATAGGAATTTTGTATGGTTGTTCTTCTAGTACCATATTTTCTCGAGTCTAAGAGTCCAATTTATTGACTCAATTATCTCTTTAATTGAAGGAATTACATTTAGGTATCGGTAATGAAAATGCAATAATAGTTACCTAATACTGGTTATTCAATACCAATTGTGACGTTCAAGAAAATATTCTTTTGGAAAGGAAACAAACAAAAGAACAATATGATTATATCTATTGCAACTAAAGATTCAACCAAGAATTTGTTTATTATGAGGTATGTCTCTATAACAGTGAAGTCGACTATGCTATTTTGTCTATCTCATTGATTGCTAGAGTCCTATCCTTTTATATAAATCCATGAACCTAATTCCAACCATAGACCCTTACCTAAGCATTAACTTACATAGGAAATCACCAAATTAGTTTGCAATAATGCAACCACATAATCAATTTACCAATGCTATGAAAACAAGTTGGAAAAACATTAGTATGATAAGTGCAAAATTTCGTTAAACAAATAGTAGAGTTTATTTGATAAATCTACGAAAATGATCAAGGTAACAAGAGTGCATAATTGTGCATAACTCTAGTTAAACTAAAGAGGAGAGCTACTGATGAGTTTCAGATATTTTGGAGGCAGGAATTCTACTTAATATTCAAACAAAATATTACAACAAACTTAGTTATCCTATTGAATATTTGGCCTATTTCCTAATATTTTTACAGCTTTGGGAAATAAACCAAATAAAATAAACATATAGATGACAAACATGGGTTTTAAAAGAACCAAGGATGAATTGAAGTAACACTTAAGAAGAACCAAGGTTGAATTGAAATAGCACTTTAAGACTACCAAGGTAGAGTTGAAATAAACCGACACTTATCCTAAATGGGTTCTCCTAACACCAAGAAGTGGCTATAATATACTCATATATATATATATTTTTATTAAGATATAAAAACACCAAAAGGATATGGAGGAGCAGTAACATCGAGCTACAACACAATTCTAATTTCTCCTAGCTATGCCTATCAATGCAAAGTCATAGATGATAAAAACTTCATATATATTTCAGTTACCCTCTAAGGGACAAATCCCTCCTTCAATTTATTGACATAATCTTGATTCAAAGTTCTCTAGGTTCCTATTGTATGCCTACTCAGAGGGAACATAGAAATTTTGGTTGAATTCATTGAAGATGTGGGACGATAGCATTCCCTCATTGTGAGGTCACGTAAATTAACATGAGCATCCGCGTCAAAATTATGGTAATGAACATTGCTTCCAGTGATGAATACTTTCCCCATAAATCTATAGGTAAATTAACATGAGCATCCGTATCAAAATTATAATACTGACCATTACTTCCAGTGATTATAACTTTCCCCATAAATCCATTCGCTCCTTGAAAAATGGTTTTTCTA
Organism: Pseudotsuga menziesii; assembly: GCA_001517045.1. Lineage (NCBI taxonomy): Eukaryota > Viridiplantae > Streptophyta > Pinopsida > Pinales > Pinaceae > Pseudotsuga > Pseudotsuga menziesii. The sequence goes on along the minus strand of LPNX010718539.1, from coordinate 76,521 downwards.
CGATGAATTAGAAGGTTTGTCCTTGACTAGGAAAAACATGGGTGGTTGCCACTAACAATCATGCTCTCTACGATTGAATGATAGAAACCTCTCCATGGTGGTTCTTTTGAAGATGTGGAGCTGGTTTCAACCTTTAGTCACTGCATTAACTTAAATTTGATGTGTGAAAATTAAATTATTAACAAATTGAATTTCCACTCAAACTTAGTCAAAACTATAGTTTTTGATGTTTACACGGATTAAATGAATATTTCTAAGAAATTCAGTTTTTGACCTTTACACCTATTAAATGAAAATTTCTTAAAAAATAAATTGAAACTAATGACAGATTTTCTCCAATTCCATGTTTTTCATCACAACCACAATTTTCTAATACAGTTCTCACTAAATCCACATGAAATCACATATCTTCCAAGCTTTAAAACTTCTGCTCCATTATTCCATTATCTTTCTCCTTGGAAAAAGTTTGAGTCTAGTAATGAGCAATGTTTAGAAATGCTTCCTTGTCTTTAAGGTATTGTTCTGCAATGATAGAATCCACAGGATCATTAGGCTCTGGTGTAGAAAGCATGGCTTGCAAACAAAGTAAGGTTGTATTCAATGTTAGTGTTGGACTCTAGTTATCTTTGAGAGTGTCCAAGCTTATTGTACCAATTGCACTACTGATATTAGGATGCCACACCTTGGTAATAAATTGCATTTTTGGGGGCACAAACAGATAGTTCTGAGGAACCTTGAAATCTTCCATCTTCATAAGGAATACCCACCGGGCCTCCAATAGTCGTGCACAGGTGTAACGAGTCATTGTCTTCACATGACTTAATGCTTATCCCCATTCATAGGTGTAAGGAGCCACTGTCTTCGCACAGCTTTATGCTTATCCCCGTTAAATGCTTATTTTTCTCAATCTGATTTATCTCCTTTTGGACCCGTGAAACAACCAACACCATTGTTCCCTATAAATCTGAACCTAGATGAGCACCCACAACTTTTAAATTCATAAAAAGATTACTCAAGGAAATATAAAGAAGCGTTCTCTGAAGCTTTCTATGAGACATGTTTAATTTCATGAAATAGTAAACCTGTCAAAGAAAAAGAAAATATAAGACATAAGCACTAAGGGCGCATTTATATCCTTCTCAATATTAAGAAAACATATTTATAGGATTATTTAACAGCGAAACCATGGGTCATCAAATACTATGGGCCACTAATTCTACGTAATGTGACCAACTCAACTACTCAACTAACTAACTGATTAATGCAATATTGATAGTGGTCAGTTGAGATTACAATTCTTAACATGCCCCCTTAATCTCAACTAGGACAATACATTCAGCACTATCAATGAAAAGGATTCCTATTGGTCTATGTTTGAGCTAGGCTTACATTTCATTTAAAAAATTTAGCTTTACTTTCTTCCTTGAAGTGTAGTTGGGCTTATTCTTCTCTGTCTTTTGGATCTTGATGCTAATTAGTTGTTCTTCTTCAGCTTCTAGAACATAGTGCAAGTTTTATTCTTTTGTTTCAACATGATTTTTATGGTTGTCATCTTTACCTGCACACTGAAAATTTTTGTCAGAAAAAATATGAAAATATTTCACCTCTTCTTGGAGAGCATTCACATCTTGGTGTTGCTCATCAATGGAAGCTACTTCATTATTGTCTTCTTTATTTGCTTGTACCCACTGTGCATCCTTCATTGCTTCTTCAAAAATTGTGGGCTGAGAAGAAAATAGAGCATACTGTAGATGCTCATCACTAACAGGAGTCTGCTCATAGATCTCCCTCAAACCTCTCGTTTTCTGGTTTTGGTGTGGAGTGCATGTTGTTATTTCTTTTGTCATGTTGTCAAGTGGTTGTTGCTCATTCTCAACAACTATTGCAGCTTCTATGCTGCTATCAACTGTCTCTTTCTCAAAGAGACTATCACTCACATCATTGAGTACCGCGATGGTGACAGGTTTTCTTTCAGTGTTATCATCAAACATAAATGGATCAACATCTATTGCCGGGATTACATGATCACTAGCTGATTCATAGACATAATTATCTTGATTGTATTCCACTTCACTATGGGATTCCTAGTGCTTTGCATAACTTGCAAAGTTATCTTCTTCTACAACTGGTTCTTTACTAAATACTTCTTTCAGTGTATCCCATGCTCTATTTGGAGTATCAGCTTCTACAATGTAATGAAATAAGGAATAGTCTATATTGTCTTGTATGAGACATAAGGCAACAAATTGCCTTCTTTCTTTTTTAAACTCTGTCAAAGCATTAAATTTTTCTGGATGAATGGGATCCTCTTCCACTATGAAGTGCCACAAATCTCATAATTTTAATAGATTAATTACTTTGATTTCCCATGCATTATACTCATCTCCATTGAAGGTATTCCATAAACCTTTTGGTGTTAAAATATTTCTTACCTCTTCATATTCTTCTTGTAGTGCTTCTAGTAACACCATTTTCAAGAATCGATCTTCTTGTCTAGATTACAACCTCCAATAAGATTGGGTCTATTGGTGTGTGTGCTTTCCACTTTGTGAAAAGGCTTACCCAAGAGATAAAAATAAAGAAAAATAAAAATAAAAATAAACTCGATTCTTTGTGTGTGCTTTCCACTATGTGAAGAGGCTTACCCAAGACAACAAGGAATGGATCAAGCAATGGGATTTGATACCATGTCAAAGAAAAGAAAATATAAGACAAAATCACTAAGGGCGTATTGATAGCCTTCTCAATATTAAGAAAAACGTATTTATAGGATTATCTAACAACAAAACCATCGGTAAATACCATGGGTCATCAAATACTATGGGTCACTAATTCTACATAATGTGACCAACTCAACTACTCAACTAACTAACTAATTAATGTAGTATTGATAGTGGTCCGTTGAGATTGCAATTCTTAACAAAACCAATGTAACGTACTTATATGGATCCTATTTAGGAACTTATTTCACTCGCTAATAAATACAAGTTTGTTGATTGAGATGAATTTGTTATTATATTTTATCATCACTCGTTGCTTCCCTTCCCTCCCTGGGAATCATCCTTCTTAGCATGCCTTGAATTAGTATTTTATTAGCCTACAATTTTATTTATTTATTTATGAATTTTAGGGACATTACAAGTGGTATCAGAGCCCAGATTCAAACACTAAGAGACCCAATGGATGTTACCAAACATTCGTTGCAGAAATAAATTGTATTTGAAATTTTGTTAATTAATAGAAAATTATTTGTCATTAAATATTTTAAACTGCAAGATTAAAGAACACTTCAGAACATGAATACAGAAGAAGTCAACAGCCGGCAAGGAATTCTGAATACCCCCACATGGGAAGAAAAACAGGTGGTTGAATTAAATTTCAAGATGCTGAAAAACATACAGAGTTTGCAAGTAGACTTACAAAGCGTCAAGGATGATAATATGAATGAAAGAAAATAGGAGAAAGCAATCAATGAATCTTTACTTCAAAACATGATGGGAGGAAGCCTGCATGGGAAGCCTATTCATTCAACCAACAAATCTAAGAAATACTTTTATCGTAAATGAGCCAGCAGCCCGAAGGAAGAAGGAAAAGATGAACACAGACTTGAACCTCAGAAAGATATTATCACAACATTTCCAACAATAATTCCCTTTCTCCTTGTGGAAATAATCATAGAAATAACGACAACCTCCAAGGAGAGTTCAGAAAGATAAGATCCCCAACCTATGAAGGAGAGATGAACACCGGGGAGAAAGTTGAATAATGGCTTCTAGGTATGAGCAAATACTAATGAGTACACAACTACTCTAGTGAGATGAAATCCTATCTAGCTATCTATAATTTAAATGGAAAAGCAGCTAGGTGGTGGAGATACCTAAACCATACAAAAAATGATGAGGTAAAATAAATCATATGGAGTGACTTTCGTAGAATATTTTAGGAGAAATACATGTCTCAAAGATTCTTTGATAGGAAAGTGAAAGACTTTCATGAGTTAAGGATGGGCTCCATGACCATGGATGCCTTCATTAACAGATATTTGAATGTCTTAGATTATGTAACTTACATTAAGGACGAAAAGGTGAAGATATAGCAGTTTTTAGGATGTCTTCCTCCCAATTTTCGAGAGAGAATTGAGTTTGACATGCCTAAAACTATGGACACTACCATACACAAATATAGTATTTTCTATGAGCATGGACATCTAAGGCAGGAAAACATCAACAAAAGTTGAGACAGGTCTAGAACCTTCTCGGACAACCGCAAATCGGGTTTCAACCCACCACCTTATAGAAAACAGAATAACAGTTTTTGAGCAAACAAAAAATTCAACAAGATAGGTATGAAGTCAAATGTGCCTGAACCAAATTCCAACAGACCTGCAACAAATGGAGGAGCTAATTCTGCCTTGTTTCCAATGGAGTCTTGCAGAGATCGTAAAAACAAGACTAATGGAGTCTTGCATAATCTACAAGAAGACCCAATGGTAGATGACATAGCTAGCACACCAAATATTTACGTAGCTTTGGATGGCCGACAAGCAGACCATCAGGCTACTATGGTCGAAATAGAAGGTAAGGTTTCAAACACTTCTATTTCAATTTTGATTGATCTCGGTGCTTTTCGAAGCTATGTATCTCCTAAAATTGTTCAGAGATGTAAACTAGTCAATGTTAAACATGAGAAACCATGGCTGGTACAATTAGCCATGGGTACAAAAAGAAATATTTCAGAAATAGTTAGAGATTGTGAGGTAAACTTGAAATATTTCCTCGCTAAAATAGATTTGATTATTTTACCCTTAGGATCGTATGATGTACTTATCGACATGGACTAGTTGGAACAACACCACGTCATGCTTGATTGTCTAAACAAGTCAATTTTGTGCACAGATAGCCAAGGGAATAAGACAAAGATTCAAGGCATACTTAAGAAGGTTTCTGTTAGGCAAATATATGCCTCACAAGCAAAGAAGTCCATTAGGAAGGGAAACAAACTGTTTGCAGTTAACGTCCATGATGTAGAAGCTGAGAGAGAGCAGCACATCGAGGAATTTCTAGTTCTTGTAGACTTTAAATATGTATTTCTCGAGGAAATACCAGGATTACCACCAAAATGAGACTTAGATTTTTCCATGGAGCTGACATGAGGGTCAGTTCTGACTTCAAAATCCCCATACTGCATGAGCACACCAAAATTGGTGGAGCTCAAGTTGCAGTTACATGATTTGATTGAGAAGGGTTATATCTGACCTAATTTGTCCCCTTGGGGAGAACCTATGCTTTCCGTAAAGAAGAAGGACGATACGATGTGAATGTGCATCGATTACCACCAACTTAACAAGATGACCATCAAGAACCGTTACCCACTCCCTAGGATCGATGAATTGTTTGATCAAGTAGGAGGAGCCAAGATATTTTCAAAGATCAACCTCTGTTTTGGATACCATCAGGTACGGATCCACGATGAAGATATACATAAAAAGGCCTTTCAAACGCGATACGACCACTATGAGTTTGTATTAATGCCATTTGGGTTGACCAATGCACCCACGAATTTTATGTACATGATGAACAATATCGTCAGTAAATACCTGGATAAATTTGTATTGGTGTTTATAGACTATATTACTCTAAGAGTAAAGAGGAACATGAGGAGAATCTTTGCATAGTACTACACGTGTTACAAGAACACAACCTTTGCACTAAGTTTAGTAAATGTGATTTTTACAAACCACAGATATAGTACCTAGGTCACATCGTATCTGAAAAGGGGATAGCCATTGACCCAGAAAAGATTAAAGCCATAGAGGATTAGCCTACCCATACATGTGTCACTGACATTAGGTAATTTTTTGGATTAGCGGGTTACTACCGAAAGTTCATCGAGAAATTTTCGAGGATTGCTTGTCCCATGCCTACCTTACAAAATAGGCAAACAATTTTTTATGGACGACCAAGCGCAAGGAAATTTTTAAGAAGCTTAAACGGATTTTGACTATTGCACGGATACTACAAATTATGGCTCCTGATGGGGATTTCTTTGTTTTCATGTGTAATGTCCCCAAAATTCAAAATTTTGTTTTGTAGGCTAGTTAAATACTACCTATCATGGACATTAGTTTATCTTTTGTGGAATATGTCTGTCAATGTTTACTAGATCTAAGTGTCGTAAGATTCCTTTCCCTTTCTGTGTGTTTTCCTATGTCATGCTGATGTAATTATGCACTATTGGTTATATTACTCGAACATGTTATGTGATTACTCTGCTAATGTTTACTATTTAACATTCATTTACGTATGTTGGTTCATTTATGGATTACTTCATGTTTATCTATTTTGTACTTCGTTTATGGATTTATTTATTAAATGTTCTGACTTTCCCTTTAATCTTAATAGTCGCTGTAACACCCCGGTTTTGACCCTGTTGCATTAATGTGTATGATGAAAATATTATATCGAATCATGACAAGGGGATCAAGGCTAAAGACCTGTGATTGATTAATGTTGGTATATAGGCGATCATAGTTGATTCCTATGGTTTCTGTACTGAGTCAAGCACATTTGTAAACATCATGTAAATATGCAAATTAATGGAAAACCCACAACCAACTATGTTAATGCAATGAATAATGATATGGGGGCATGATTTTCCTAAGGATAAGGGGGTGGGAATGTTAACCTTGATCTGATTTGGGGAAAATCCGTGTGTCATCGGAAGAACCCATAAGAACTGTAAACTACCCTCTTTCTTGTCTTCTCTTCCCAACCATTTACTCTACCAGAAGGTGGTTGAGGTAGTTATTGCTTGGAAGGGGAAGAGTATGGGCAATTTAGAATTGGGCAGAGCACCCAGTTTTGGGATGTCGTGTTTTTCTTGCAAGAACAAGAAAACACCAGAACTATATGCCAGTTTGACCCATGCGTTCACGTTTTGGGGGTTTACTCTCACTCGGGAGAGTGGTGGGATGTGCTGGTTCATTTTCAACATTCATCATTCACCACCATCTTCGTTTTTCCAAAGAGAGTGACATGGTGGTAGCAATGGAACTTTTCCTGTGTGTATTCTTCACGTTCTGCGAGTGTTTTTCTCTTGGAAAGACCATGATTGATGTGTTGCAGTGTTATATTCAACTACAAAGTGTATGAGACCCTGTTACTCGTGTTCCAGAGTAAGACTGTGTTGTAGAGTCTCCCTGTGGTTGTTGTTTTGTGCACTCTGGTTCGGGTCTAGACTATGTACAAGACTTACGAATGGGGAGACGTATAATGTGCTTGATAAACCTAGTGTGGAACCTCACAATAAGATAAAAGTGGTTGGTAAACCTGCTATGCACATACTGAAGAGCACTGGAAGGGAAGGGGTATCCCGAGGGACTATGGAGCAGAGAAAAGGACACTTCCTTGTGTTGGGTGTGTAGGCAGTGGGGAATCCAGGCCAGATAGGTCTTGTGAAGGTGTTCTTAGCTCTGTAGATGAACTCACTAGCTTAGCAGTTCTTCTTGCCCATTGCCTTAGAAGCCTCAAAAACCCAACTAGAAAGATGGCTTGGATGGTAGCTCGATAAACCCATATTTTGGCTTGGCTGTGTCTTGTTGTGTTTGATCTGGTGAGTAACCTTTGGCTAAACAGTCTAATAAACCAAGCAGTAAGATGTCTTGAATGTGAAAAGTCTGATAAACACATATGTTGGCTTGACTGGTCCTTAAGGTGAAGGTTGGCTTGACTATGAGCAGTCTGTGAAACCCAACCATGAGATGGCTTGGCAGAGTGGCTTGTGAAACCCATATGTTGGGATGTTTTCCCTTATAGCCTGATAAACCCAACTGTGTTGGATTGAATGAGTGTTATTACATCTTGGCCATGTATGAGTTTGCTAGTGTTCCATTATTCTTGGAGGAAATAATGCCCAGCTCGGGGGTGGCAGTGAGTGACTAAGGAGCACACTGGAATATGGTTGGGAGGAACGTTGCAATGATATAGCTGGTTGTAGGATAATTTATGTTCAAGATAAGTGTTCTTATCTATGCTATTCTTTGCAATTGTATTTCTTGTTTTACAAATTGCTTGATGGAATGTGATGAACATGTTGCTATGTTGAATTGATGTATTGTTCCTTTGAATAACTGCAATTATAGGTATCTATGTATGTTTTCCCATCAATGTATTTCAAACTAAGTTGCAGGGTAGATTAGTCAGATTGGTAATGGCCTGAATGATCAGATCGATCCAAGAATTCTGCGGAAAAGATGGGTTTCCTGTTAGAAACTCTTCTTTGCACAAAATTGTAGGATTGCGGGATGCGGGATGCGGAATGCCATTTCACAGGTTTTGGTTTTCGTAGATTTCCCTTCCGCAAATTTCTCTCTGCAACTTGCAGGATGCTAGATGCGGGGTGTGGGATCGCGGTGTTGCGATTTCCATAATTCCCAATTCCACCATTCAAATCTCCATGCCGTCGATCTTCGCAAGATGATTCTCTGTCGTTTATCTGTTTTTGATGTGGGATGTGCACTGCGGGAAGTGAGATTGCAATTTTTGCAACTTTTCAACCCTGCAACTCAATCTTTTTGCATCATTGATTTTTGCAGGTGGACTCTGAGCCGTTGATTTGGTTCTAGTCTACGAGATCATTTATTTTCGTCGCGTTTTCTCTCCGTCGTCCGATCTCCTCTAGGATCTTTCCTTACAGATCGTCGAATTGATCAATGGAAGATGAGAGGGAGCATGACAGTGTTGGAAATGTCGATAAGTGGTTCATGACCATGCCCTGTTTTTCGATGAGTGGTAAAGGCTCTCGATGAAATTTTTAATTCTGCATGATACTGGGGCATGGGTACGCGACTATGTGGTATCAGAGCTGCGTGTTGCAGCATTGGCCCTGGATGGTCCAGAAAGCAGTCAAGAATACCCTCTAATACCAACTTGTAGTACACTATAGTGTGGTGTCCGAGCTGCTGGTTGCAGCATTGGGCCTGGATGGGCTAGGAATTAGTTAACCAGAGCTGTCGGTTACAGCATTGGGCCTAGATAGGCCAGGTGACAGTAAGTATATGGTTTTTATTTTGAATTATTGTGTGTCTAACAAATGGTGTTGATAACACATTCTGTAGATTCATAGTATATTTTTGAAAAGTAAGTTGTGCCTCAGCCATGAGAACCCATGACGAATATGATGCTCGGGACTCCTACGAGCGTGCGCGAGATGCCATGGGGGAAAATGTTTGAGTTGAAAATGATGACATAGAGTCTAATGGAAGGAGATTCCAAGAGACGCAGTCAGACATTGCAGCCACCATGAGAAGCCTGATTAAATCTCAAGAAGAGCAACATCAGTTGAATGTTGCTATGTTGCAGATTTTGACTAACTTGGAAAGAAAGATAAACTCTGGAAAGGGTGTGGTAAAACCCAAAGGAAGTAAGAGCAGTACTAGAAGAAGAATAAGGACTGCTAGTAGATCATCTAACTTAGAAGAAGCAAGTGGGGATTCAAGATCTTTTTCTTGCAAGGTAAAGAGAAAGAGGCACCATAAGGATCACTCTCGGGATGAATTTAAGAAGGCTAAACCTCCTAAGTTTGATGGCAAGGTAAATACTGGACAAGAAGCTGAAGCTTGGATTCTTGGGATAAAGAAGTACTTTCAATTTCAAGATTATTCGAGGAACATGAAGGCAGGGGTTTCCATATTTACTTTGAATGGAAGGGCATCCATTTGGTGGGAGCACTTCAAGCAAGTAAGGAGGATCAGTGAAAGAAGAATTAAGTGGAAACATTTTCAGAAGTATTTCAAGCAGAAATAACTCTCTGACAGGTACTATGATGACACTATCAAAGAATTCCATGAGCCGAGATTGGGATAGCAGACCATGGAAGAGTACGCGAACAAGTTCCTAGAACTGTTGAGATATGTCAGGTACATCAAAGATGAAAAGGTGAAAATTCAACTTTTCCTGAGTGGATTGCCTCAGTCTTACAAACACATAATCAAGTTTTATTAACCTAGAACTCTTGAGGAAGCAATTAGGAAGGATAAGTATTGTTATGAGAAAAGCAAAGGAAAACCTGATTACCATAAGACATGGAAATACAAGAAGAATCAGAAGACTGATGTTGGAGCAGGGTCCCGCAGCTACAGAAGAAGCTGCTAGTTTTGGCGGAAAGATATAGTTCTGGCGGAAAGATATAGTTTTGGCCGAAAGAAGACAAGGCAGAGCTACGACGCCGTAGCACGTTTCCAGCTGGAGAGCAGAGCCAGAAACTGTGACTTTTTGGGATGCGAAAGGAAAAGAAGAGCAACGGTACCTGAGTGGCCGAGAAGGGAGAGCTCACCCACTGCATTGAAGGCAGCGGTGGAAGACAGGAGGGCTCAGCGACCCTCATAAAGAAGAAGGAGCAACGAGGCTCAAGCATTGAAGGCGAAGGACAGAAAGAGAAGAGGTGCATAGTACCCATGGTCAGTGCCGGGAAGCATGGAAGACTGCAGAGAGCTGTGGTGTGACAGGAAGTGGCTACCTCAAGGACAGAGAGGACCGACTGTCACTAATTAGGGTTTGGGTTACTGTTGGGAAAGGCCCATAGTGTTGTAATGGAGAGACCTTTGGGTCGCCTATAAAAGCTTGTATTTTGTATTGTAAAGGGTTGGTTGGTTGGTTGATTCATAGGATGAGTCGTTAGTTGGTCAGTTGATTATTTTTGAAGTAGACTCAGGAGTCAGTCAGACAGACTGTGTTGTAACGATCCAGACACCTAGCTTGTCTATGAGTCATTTGAGTCTGTATGTAACCATCCACAGAGAGAACAGAGAGGGAAGGATATATTGAAGAAAGGCAATATAGAGATAGAAATAGGCCAGAGATCTAGAAGAGATCTCGCGTTGCATATGTAGTGCAACAGACTGTGCTAACTTCCCTCAAGATATATAATAGAAACACAGTTTGGTGGACGTAGCTCCCATCCTGGGGGTGAACCACGTTAAATCTGCGTGTTATGTGTTGCATGAATGTGTTTGTACTTGCTTATCGTTACTGGTTATTATGCATGTAATGTTAGTTGCAGTAAGTGAATGTATGTATTGTTCGGTTCACGGTAATGCAGGAAGATAGAGATAAGTTGAAGTATTTTAGTAAGCTACCTAAAGACTCCTTTACGTCTGTTTCTAATGACCATTTAATCACAATATAACTTCTGGGAAGTAGAGTTTCGCACATCGGCACAGTCAATGCTAAGAGTGCAAGGTCGTAGTGGTAAGATATCGTTGAGAGGCAATATCGCACCGGCAGAGGAGCTGTGGTGCGCGATACTGCGAGCTGAGGGCTTAGCATTGAGGAGAGGTTGGGTGTCCCGCGGTGCGCAGAGATGCGATAAGGTTGGAAATATTGTGAGTAAGTGGAATTTGTGCGGTGCGGGGAGAAACCATGCGACTTGCGCGTGGGTAAGAAATGCACGGCTAAAAGTGTTGCGAGTAGAAGGGGACGTGCGATGCGCCGATATAGTTGATCTTGTGACTCGCAGGAGCAAGAGAAAAGAAGTAGGATGCGCAGAACCTGGTCCAAGACATTTGAGTCTTGGCCAACCCATTAGATTCACTTTAGGTGAGACTTCATATCACTTCACGGTCTGTCGCCGAAAGGGCCAGTGAGTTAGGGGTGTTGTTGATTGATTATAGTAAACCCAGGTCTGCCCATGCAATCAACAAATGGTTCCGTTGCTGGTTTGAATGACTCGGAGTCAATGTTCTGTTGGCATCCTACGAGAGAAGAGTTTCACCAGTGGCTGGATTCAGACTTAAGGGAGTTTTCCAAGAAAGAAAACCAAAGTCCTAAATTGAGCACAGAGGCCTGGTTAGTAAAGCATATCGCTTCAGACATACACGCTATATTCTTTACAACCTACGGAAACGAGCTTTTCGACTGGTTATCCAAGTTGACAGATAGGAACACATTCAAGAAGAAAAGATACATCGTCTGCACACTGGAGCTGATTCAGACCGTACAGAACCTTGACAATCCGATTACGAGAGCAGTGGACTTCTGGCTTACCAGTGTGCTAGAAGGCTATGTTACAGAATTTGCAGTTGACCAGAGAAAGAGCTTCAGCACAGCCGAACGATACTTCTTCAGAGGATATCGTGGTAAGTACCTAAGATCTCTAAACTTGTCCCTTAAGATGCTGCTATATGAAAAAGGAACAATGGATCTAGTCTCAGATGAATAAGTAAAGCTAGTAATGTCACAAGAGTTTGAAAGTGATTTTGATGACATTGGACGAACACGTAGTGGAAAGAAGTATAAATTAGATTTTAGTTCTCCTATATTTGAAGACAGTTCAGACAGTATTAGACAATAGAGCCCTAGCACCATAGAAGAACCAGAGGGGGGTATCCCTTACCACCCCTATACTCCACAGAAGCATACAGGGACTCAGAATAACCCCGTAGGTACCCCATCTAGTAGTTCACAGTCAGTACCTACTCCCGTTATAGCACCTTCACCTACACCGCTGAGTGGTAGCACTCCAGTCAGTCAGAACCCACCACAGAGAAATAGAATGGGAGACGACATGAAGCTACCTATTTTTAAAGGTACAGGAGCAGAAGACCCGGAACAGCATTGGTTCCTATGCGAAGCTATGTGGACCATTAAAATAATCAACGATGATAACCTTAAACTTGTACAGTTGGTTACCACACTCAGAGACAGAGCCTTGAAATGGTACATAAAGTATACTACATTACCCAAGACGCTCGCCCAGGTCAAGAACGCCATGATCAAAGAGTTTAAGAAACCTAAGTCCGAGTCTCGGTGCATTACAGAGCTTAAGGATATTAAACAGCTACCATCAGAGTCAGTATGGGACTTTGACCAGAAATTCAAAGCTCTTATAGACCAAGTAAGTTTTGAGTTTGCGCCGGAGCAGCATAAGGAATGGTTTATTGCAGCGCTACTCCCTCATATCAGAATGCCACTAATGCAGCAGAAACTCACTACTCAAGATGAAGCGCTAGAGATGGCAATGAAACTAGAGGCTTCACATTTAGCAGAAACCAATACAGGAATGACAACTCTACAGACCCAGTTGGCCAACCTCACGTTACAGATACACGAACTTAAAAAAGGGAAAGAGGTTATGCAAGACATATGGTGCATAAAGTGCAGAGCACAGGGCCACAGTAAAGACAACTGTCCAGTCTTTGCAGAATATTTAGCATCAGGAGCTCCTAACCCCTTACCACGAACATAAGGGCCATGGTGTGAAATATGTAGAACACAAGGACATCCGCCTCAGCAATGCCCCTTGCTTCAGAAGTATGTACAGACACCTAAAAACCTATATTGCATCTTCTGTAAATCTGTCGGGCATGATCAACAGGAGTGCCGAGCTTATGATCTCATGTCAGAGAGGAAACATGATGTGTATAGAGTCCAAGCAGACACACAGGGTCTAGCAACAATACCACAACCGGATCAGGCTTACGGAGGCCGTGCAGGAGGATTTAGAGGACGAGGCCGTGGAGGAGGCTTCGCACGCGGAGAAGGCTTTGGCCGAGGAGGAGGTTTTGGCCAAGGTCGTGGACCAGTCACTTGTTATAATTGTGGAATTGTAGGACACTATGCTAGGGACTTCCAGAATGCCACTACTACTTGTAACTACTGCAAATCTTATGATCATACTATAGAAGAGTGTCCCATCTTGATAGCTAAGATCAGAGACCCTAAAACATCCGCACACCAGAACATCCAACTTATCGTTGCTAAGCAGGCAGAACCAGAACCAAGAGTCAACATTGTGACTCGGAGCAGTGCTTCCACCAGTGGCACGTCGCAGGATACTGGAAAGAACACAAGTCAGGGGTGGGTGCGCAGAGCTCCTACTAAAGCAACAGCACTCAACCTACAGAAGAATAAAGAGACCTTTCATGAAGCTAAGGCTTCCTTTGATGAACTTACACCATCAGGACCGCAGGTACCGTCGTCTAGGGGCGTACCGCAGCAAGTACCTTGTAGCGATAGCCCTGAGCAGGCACAGCAGGATACCACATCGGGAAGATGTGACGAGGATGAATCAACAGGAAGTGTACAAGCCTTCCTACACAGCTGCTTAAAACTCCTGAGAAATGATAAAGCTGTTGGTGAGCTATAAGATATGATAGATTAGTGTCAGCAACCCTCTCTCTCGGGCAGTGCACACCACGCTGTCCATAATATTACAAGACATGCAAGGACAGGAAGAGAGATGAAATTCACAGCCCATATCGGTGAGTTTGAAATGGACGAGGTTGTCTTAGACCTAGGATCAGAGGTGAATGTTCTAACTAAGCAGACATGGGAACAGATGGGTAGTCCTCAGTTAGCCCTATCACCTATCCACCTGAGATTAGCTAATCAGCAGCGAGTATCACCATTGGGTTGACTATCGCAGGTGCCAGTTGATATTGACGAAGTTCGTACTTTTGTGGACTTCGAGGTTATAGAAATCATTGGTGACAGTCGACCATATCCAGCACTATTAAGTATTGATTGGGAAATTGGCAGCAAAGCTGTCATTGACCTAAAGAAAAGACAAATGACCTTTGAGGATGTGCAGATCCGGGTCATCGCACCGCTGGATCCTTACCAAGGACCTAGATATATCGAACCTATCCGAGCAGAGGAAGAGGCACATAACATGGAGAGTCTCTACCAGATGACAGCAAACCAGAATGACTATATCAATCCAACTGTAGAAGGGAACATTAGTTGGTGATGCGGCAGCTCATGCGCATCGGATTCGGATGTTGGTCTAGAAAACTGGCAGAACAGACTTTACGAAGTCTCAGCGCACAGATGTGCGTTTATCTGTAAATCACTGCGATGGATTGGCGCAGAGGTCACTGAGACTCCATCATATCATGGTCTGACAGATATCCAAGATTTTCTTAAACAATTTGAGCAACAAATTCCTCCTGAGCAGAGGATCGCAGCTATGGACCTTGCAGTTCGAGCCACACCTGCAAGATGGTGGTATGTGCATAAAGAAAATATTGCATCATGGGATAATATAAAAATACTGATGGCGATCATATTTTCTCACGACAGAGAGTATGTCCAGCAGAAATACACAGGAGAAACTGACCCCAGGGTACACATTCAGACATGTGAACAGAACTGGTCGGACATTCCAGAGGATGAATGGGTTCACAGATTCATTCACACATTGGACACAGTTCCAAGGAATTGGTATACAGAGACCGAGCTGCGCAAGGGAACAACCACATGGCCACTTATGACAGACAACTTCCTACTCACCTTTGCATTTGAGTCAGAACATCCAAGTGTTGCTCAGGCCCTAGACATAATCAAGACAAAGATTTTTGAGGATCGAACCATCTCAGTACCAGTCCAACCTAAGTGGACTATCCAGCTAGAAGAGGTGTTGGAATGCTATAATTTTACATCAGAATCAGAGGAGGCGGATGAGGATCCTCGCAATACCAACATTCCGGAATCAGAAGGCACTCGCGAAGTGGAGGGACCACAGTTAGAGATTCCAGCGATCACCGAGCCCATCAAGATTAAAAAGATCAATATTGGCACAGACGAAGAACATAAGTTTGCCTCTATTGGAGACTGCTGGAATGATGAAACAGTCAGACAGATTGCAGATTTGCTACATGACTATCATGACCTATTTCCCACCAAGTTCACAGAGATGAAGGGAATAGTTGGAGACCTGGGAGTCATGAGGATACCATTAAAGGAGGATGCTAGACCAGTTAAGCAGCGCCCATACAGATTGAATCCGCGCTACAAAGAAAAAGTAAAGGACGAAATTGATAAAATGATAACAGCAGGCATCATTGAGCCAGTAGAGGAAAGCGAATGGGTTAGCCCTATGGTAGTGCAAGAAAAGAAAACAAAAGGGGACATCAGGATCTGTGTTGATCTGCGAAAACTCAACGATGCATCACTTCATGATCCATTTCCAACACCTTTCACTGATGAAGTATTAGACAACGTGGGAGGACAAGAGGTCTACTCCTTCACCGACGGGTTTTCAGGCTACCATCAGATCAGAATACATCCAGAAGATTGGTCCAAGACCACCTTTGCAACAGAATGGGGCTCGTTCCAGTATACGGTAATGCCCTTCGGTCTTAAGAATGAACCAGCTATATTTTCTAGAGTAGTAGTTGCTGTCTTTAAAGAATACATTCATAAATTCTTGGAAGTATATTTTGATGATTGGACTGTATGTGGGCTAATTGATAAGCACATAGGAGATCTAAGACTGATGTTAGAGAAATGTAGGCAGTACCAGATTTCTCTAAACTT
The DNA here is from genome assembly GCA_001517045.1 of Pseudotsuga menziesii. Taxonomy (NCBI): domain Eukaryota; kingdom Viridiplantae; phylum Streptophyta; class Pinopsida; order Pinales; family Pinaceae; genus Pseudotsuga; species Pseudotsuga menziesii. Next base: position 60,208 of record LPNX010718539.1, on the reverse strand, counting down.
GAAAAAATGTATATTCTATGCACCATTTGGTATCTTGTTGGGTCACATTGTTTGCAAACAAGGCTTGATGGTAGACCCCGCCAAGATCGCTATCATTGTAAACCTTCCAGCACCTAACTCATTCAAGCAACTGAGGACAGTACTTGGTCATACCGGGTACTACAGAAAGTTCATCAAGGGCTATGCAAATATTACAGCGCCGATGGAGAAATTGCTCAAGAAGGATGTAAAATTCCCATGGAACGAGGAATGCCAACAGAGTCTAGACATACTTAAGGAGAAGATGGTTACAACACCCATCCTATTATTTTCGGACTGGACTAAGCCTTTCCATGTACATGTGGATGCATCTGGCATCGCATTAGGAGTCGTCTTGACCCAGCCAGGAGAAGGGGATCTTGACCATCCCATCGCATATTCCAGCAGAAAGCTATCCACAGCGGAAAAAAACTACACCACAACAGAAAGGGAGGGCTTAGCTATGGTATATGCGCTGCAGAATTTCAGGCACTATCTATTGGGCGCCTCGTTTAAAATGTTTACTGATCATTCCGCATTAAAGTACCTAGTCAATAAACCAGTGTTAGGGGGGAGAATCTGCAGATGGTTACTCCTCTTCCAGGAGTATGATTTTGAAATCATTGTGAAACCAGGAAGACTGAATGGAGGACCGGATCATTTGTCGCGGTTAGACTCAGGAGAAGAGCCCAGTAACCTCGAAGACAATCTGCCAGATGAGCCGTTGTTTTCCATACAGATTGCAGATGAGTACTATGCCGACATTATTCAATTCCTCACCACAGGCGTAGCACGTGATGAGTTTACTAAGAAGCAAAAGAAGCAGTTGGTTGTTAAGGCAGCAGACTTCACCTTCATTGCAGGACACCTATACAAGTTAGGTCCGGATGAAGTTCTGCACAGATGCGTGATGCCGCATGAGAAATACACTATTATCAAAGAGGCTCATTCAGGAACCGCAGGAGGACATTTCAAAGGAAAACCGACTGCGCAGAAAATCTTAGAGGCAGGCTTGTGGTGGCCTACACTGCATAAAGACACTAAGTACTTTTGCAGATGTTGCGATATCTGCCAAAGGGTAGAAAAACCCTCGCGACGCGATGAAATGCAGCTGCGACCGCAGGTCACGTTGCGCGCATTTGACAAATGGGCTATAGATTTCGTGGGTCCTATCAACCCACCAGGAAAGCGCATTGGTGCGAGATACATTATCACTGGAACAGAATACCTCACCAGATGGGCAGAGGCCAAGGCAGTAAGAAATTGTGATGCTGCTACAGTTGCACAGTTCCTTTTTGAAAACATCATCAGCAGGTTTGGATGCCTAGTAATTTTGATGAGTGACCAAGGTACACATTTCTTGAACAGTACTATTGAGGCATTAACAGAAGAATTCCAGATCCAGCACCATAAGAGCACTCCCTACCACCCACAGGCTAATGTTACAGTGGAGGCCTTCAATGAGATTTTAGAAAATGCTCTCACTAAGATCTGTAATAGCCAGAGGAATGATTGGGACCTCAGAGTTAACGCTGTCTTATGGGCATATAGAACCACATGCAAGAAACTTACGGGACACACACCTTTCAGTTTAGTATATGGACATGAGGCTGTTATGCCTATGGAGTATATTCTTCCCAGCTTAAGAATCGCTCAGATTACCGAGATGACTGATACAAACACAGTCGAAGCAAGGCTAGCACAGCTGCTCGCCTTAGAAGAAGACAGGTTCATTGCCGGATTCCATCAGAAAGCGCAGAAGGCCCGAGAAAAAGCTTGGCATGACAGACACATTAAGAATAAGACTTTCCAGACCAGAGACCTAGTGCTCCTTTATGACAGAAAATTCATCAAGTTCCTAGGGAAGTTTAAGACGCATTGGCTGGGGCCATACCAGATCCAACAAGTCACAGAAGGAGGTGCTGTTCAGCTCAGCCAGCTGAATGGGGCGCTCTTGCGCACATGGATTAACGGCAATAGGATTAAGCTCTATAGTGATAGCCACCTCGCCTCTCAGCCCTAGCTTAAACCATCCGTGCCGGTGCAGATGTCCAGTGTAGTTGAAAGGAGGCATCGCACCGGGAATGAGTCTACACCAAAAAAAAAAAAAATAAAAAAATTTTAACACTGTTTGTTTGCGCAGGTGATGCGGAGTTGCATCGCAGTAGTAAGATGTTTCCCCCTGCCACATACTTAGTTTGAAACCGATGGTGGGCTAGTCAAGTCACTATCTGACAGGTAGTTAATGAAGAAATGGCCGGTATCCCCTACCGTAGATTTGGCAGCATTATAATAAATTTTTCCAGATTTGGTAAATCTCCGACGACACCGATGCTTGTATATGCACGCTTGGAGGGACACGTGAGTAGATCTCATCAATTATGACAGATCAGAATGACGGGTAGGGTCTTGTCCAGGTAATTATGATGACCAATGGGTGTGACCTGGGAGGACCGTTGTGTCTGGTAGTATGCCTTCGGCATAAAAGCAGACATCCTTCAAGTAGGAAGGGTACAGTTGCCAAATATTGAGAACTATGCAAGGAAGTGCTAAGTGTCCCCTGAGAAAAGCCAATTAAGTTGCAGAGTACAGTGACTTCCAGATTTCGAAGCCACTACACGCCCAGAGTATTGAGCCAAGAGGATTCTGACTAAAAGTGAACCTCTAGAAGGCATGTTGAGACATTTTGACCCTGGTCCTGGTGACTGTAGATCCTCCATGACGACTGTCGCCCAGGGTTGTGAAATTAGAGACAGCACAAGTTAGACGGTCGCTAGGGATGAAGAGTCCAGCGCTAGAAGTAGAAGTTGTCACTAAAGTCTCTGCTAAGGAGAAGAAGAATGCCGAGCCGACCACTGAAGATAAGAAAGCAGAGCAGAAGACTGATGAGAAGAAATCTCCCGCTAGGAGAAAGGTAAAAATGTGAAAAAGAAAGCAACGGGAGAAGGTCGCTGACCTACCTGATCAGCTAAGAAAAGCACGAAAGATTGCGAAGGTACTGAAATAGAAACCTGAGGGTCAGAGGCAGAATGTGGATCTGGACCACTTTGAAGAGAAGAGAAGTGGAAGAAGACTGCAAACCCAGTGGAGGGGAGACTTCCAGAACGAGGACAAAGGCTTGTTCTCGGAGCGGAGTTCATGGGTTGCTTCTTCTCCGTCCACGAGGCTCTAGATGGAAGGAAAGGTTTGAGAAGGCTGGAAGATACAGATTTTCCTTGTGATAAAAGTTCTAACCCAGATAAAAAGGCAAGGATATTTGTGGAACACTTCTCAAACACTAGAGCGCTCATACAGAAGAAAGAGCGAAGAGAGCGACACCGTGACTATGGGTAGAAAGGATAAGAGAGCCCAGCGAACTAAGTTATCGAAATTCCAAGAGAACGTGCCGAGGAGATGAAGAATGAAGTCGCAGGACTTCAAGGCAGGTTACAGCGCACTTCGCAGGAGGTGAAGGATAAGTTGCAGCAGGAGAATCCTGTTGCAGGTGGCTCGAGGACGAGCCACAAGTAAGTGTTAGGGGACTGTTGGAGCAGGGTCCCGCAGCTACAGAAGAAGCTGCTAGTTTTGGCGAAAAGATATAGTTCTGGTGGAAAGATATAGTTTTGGCTGAAAGAAGACAAGGCAGAGCTACGACGCCGTAGCACATTTCCAGCTGGAGAGCAGAGCTGGAAACCGTGACTTTTTGGGATGCGAAATTCAAAGAAGAGCAACGGTACCTGAGCGACCGAGAAGGGAGAGCTCACCCACTGCATTGAAGGTAGCGGCGGAAGACAGGAGGGCTCAACGAACCTCATAAAGAAGAAGGAGCAACGAGGCTCAAGCATTGAAGGCGAAGGACAGAAAGAGAAGCGTTGCATAGTACCCATGGTCAGTGCCGGGAAGCATGGAAGACTGCAGAGAGCTGTGGTGTGACGGGAAGTGGCTACCTCAAGGACAGAGAGGACCGACTGTCACTAATTAGGGTTTGGGTTACTATTGGGACAGTCCCACAGTGTTGTAATGGCGAGACCTTCGGGCCGCCTATAAAAGCTTGTATTTTGTATTGTAAAGGGTTGGTTGGTTGGTTGATTCATAGGATGAGTCGTTAGTTGGTCAGTTGATTATTTTTGAAGTAGACTCAGGAGTCAGTCAGACAGACTGTGTTGTAACGATCCAGACACCTAGCTTGTCTGTGAGTCATTTGAGTCTGTATGTAACCATCCAGAGAGAAAACAGAGAGGGAAGGATATATTGAAGAAAGGCAATATAGAGATAGAAATAGGCCAGAGATCTGGAAGAGATCTCGCGCTGCGTATGCAGTGCAATAGATTGTGCTAACTTCCCTCAAGATATATATTAGAAGCACAGTTTGGTGGACGTAGCTCCCATCCTGGGGGTGAACCATGTTAAATCTATGTGTTATGTGTTGCATGAATGTGTTTGTACTTGCTTATCGTTACTGGTTATTATGCATGTAATGTTAGTTGCAGTAAGTGAATGTATGTATTGTTCGGTTCACGGTAACGCAGGAAGATAGAGATAAGTTGAAGTATTTTAGTAAGCTGCCTAAAGACTCCTTTACGTCTGTTTCTAATGACCATTTAATCACAATATAACTTCTGGGAAGTAGAGTTTTGCACATCGGCACAGTCAACGCTAAGAGCGCAAAGTCGTAGTGGTAAGATATCGTAGAGAGGCGATATCGCACCGGCAGAGGAGCTGTGGTGCGCGATACTGCGAGCTGAGGGCTTAGCGTTGAGGAGAGGTTGGGTTTCCTGCGGTGCGTAGAGATGCGATAAGGTTGGAAATATTATGAGTAAGTGGAAGTTGTGTGGCGCGGGGAGAAACCGTGCGACTTGCGCATGGGTAAGAACCGCACAGCTAAAAGTGCTGCGAGTAGAAGGGGACGTGCGATGCGCCGATATAGTTGATCTTGTGACTCGCAGGAGCAAGAGAAAAGAAGTAGGATGCGCAGAACCTAGTCCGAGACACTTGAGTCTTGGCCAACCCATTAGATTCACTTCGGGTGAGACTTCAGATCGCTTCGCGGTCTGTCGCCGAAAGGGCCAGTGAGTTAGGGGTGTTGTTGATTGATTATAGTAAACCCGGGTCTGCCCATGCAATCAACAACTGACTAAAGGAAGAAAGGTTTCAAACCTTCTAGCTTTAGGAATCAGTAGAAGCAGCCATTCCAAGCTGAAAAGCAGACAGCTAGAGTGGTGGGAGAAAATCCAAGATATCCATAGCAGCTCAGAGAACCACTCCAATGTTGGATATGTGGAGGACCCCACATGTGCATGAATTTTCCACTTGAAAATGAGAGTGCAAGGCCATATTACAAAATTCAAGAGGAAAAAATAGTGGGTCAAGTAGCAAGGGAGATCACTAGGAGGATCACCAGGAGATCCCTATAATTTATGCAACACTGTAGGACCTCCAGGAAGATCACCAGTGAACTGTGGTTGAAGTTTCATGTAATATTGTTGAGCAATCTATTTCTATCTTGATTGACCCTGGTTCTACTCACAGTTACATTACTCCTAGAGTAGTGGAGATTTGTGCCTTTAAGAAAGTAAAGCATAACAAATCTTGGTTAGTTCAGCTAGCCACTGGAACTAAGAGAAAGGTTAGTGAAGTGGTAGAGAAGTGTCCATTGGTTATGAATGGATTGGTCACTTGTATAGATCTGAATGTTCTACCCTTTGGTTCCTATGATGTTCTCATTGGAATGGATTGGTTAGAAGCTCACAAAGTAAAGCTTGACTGCTATAATAAGGCTTTTGAGAGTGCTTGGATGAAGGAGCTAACTCAAGGGTTGTGAAAGGAATTCCAAAGGTGATTTCTGTGAGGTGGGTTTTCAGTAATGCAGTTGAAGAAGTTCTGTAGGACAGGTTGCCAGTTGTATGCAGCTCATATTTTGGAGGCACCAAAGAATGAAACTCCTAGGTTGGAGGACTTTCATGTGTTACAAGAATTTAATGATGTGTTTCCTGATGAGATTCCAGGGCTTCGTCCAAAGAGGGACATTGATTTCACAATTGAACTTGTGCCAGGAGTAGCACCAGTGTCCAAGACACCCTACAGAATGAGTAAACCAGAAATGCTAGAGCTAAAAATGCAACTGCAAGAGATGTTGGAGAAAATGTATATCAGGCCGAGTGTGTCTCCTTGGGGAGCTCCAATTCTGTTTGTAAAGAAGAAAGATGGTACACTTAGATTGTGTATTGATTACAAACAACTAAACAAAGTCACAACAAAGAACAATTATCCTTTGCTTAGGATTGATGACCTCTTTGATCAAATGGGAGGAGCAAAGGTATTTTCCAAGATTGACCTGAGATCTGGTTACCATTAGGTGAGAATCGAGGTTGAAGATGTTCATAAGATAGCCTTTAGAACAAAGTATGGACAGTATGAGTTTGTAGTGGTACCATTTGGTCTCACAAATTCACCAACTACATTTATGTGCCTTATGAATAGTGTATTAAGTGGGTATTTGGACAAGTTTGTTCTTATTTTCCTTGACGACATTCGTGTTTACTCCAAGAATGAGGAAGAACATGAAGAGCATTTGAGATTGAAATTGCAATTGCTTAGGGAGCATCAGTTGTATGCGAAGCTGAGCAAGTGTGACTTCTATAGAGATGGAATTCAATATTTGGGTCACATTATCTTAGAGGAGGGTATATCTATGGACCCTGAAAAGATTGAAGCCATTATGAATTGGCCTACTCCAAGAAATGTGACAGATGTGAGATCTTTTATGGGACTTGCAAGATACCATAGGAGATTCATTGAAGGATTCTTCAAGGTTGCACATGCCATCACTTATTTACAAAAGAAGGGCATAAAGTTTGAATGGACAGTGAGGTGTGAACAAAGCTTCCAGCAGTTGAAGAATCTTCTCACCAGTGCATTGGTTTTGAAAGTTGCAGACCCAGAGAAAGATTTTGTGGTGTGTACTAATGCATGTGGTCAAGGGCTTGGAGGAGTCCTTATGCAAGACAACCACATGATATGTTATGAGTCTATAAAGTTGAAGGACCATGAGAAGAACTATGCTACTCATGATCTAGAACTTGCAGCCATAGTACATGCTCTCAAGATGTGGAGGCGTTACTTGATGGGCAAAAGATTTGAGTTAAGGACAGACCATTGCAGTTTGAGGTATTTATTTGATCAGCCTACTCTAAATGCTCGGCAATCAATATGGATGGAGTTTTTATGTGAATTTGATTTTGTAATCAAACACATAAAAGGAAAAGAGAATAAGGTAGCTGATGCACTTAGCAGGAAGGTGCAGGAAATAAATTTGGCATCTCTTAGTATTTTCCAATCAAATTTGAGGCAACAGATTGTTAATCATACTGTTGGAGATGAAATGTATGTGCAAGTAAAAGAAAAATTGCAGTAGTAAGGTCTTGAGAAGAGATATGAGGGATATAAATTGGAAGAAGATGGAATTCTTACTTATAAAGGCAGAATTTACATTCCAAAGGTAACATATTTGAGGAGAGTTGTTATGGATGAGATCCATCAAGATCCATATTCTGGTCACCCAGGATATCAGAAGACAATTGCTACAGCCAGAAAGCAGTACTTTTGACCAGGAATGAAAAAGGACATGGCTGAATATATTTCAAGGTGCATGAAATGTTAGCAGGTAAAGATTGAGCATCAACACCTTGCGGGTTTGTTGCAGCCTTTGCCAATTCCAGAATGGAAATGGGAAGTTATTTCCATGGATTTTATTACAGGATTTCCAAAGACTTGGAGACAACATGATTCTATCATGGTTGTGGTGGAAAAGTTGACGAAGGTAGCACATTTTATACTGGTTAAGTCTACTCATAAGACTGATGATATTGCAAAGATCTTCATGAAGGATATTTTCAAATTGCATGGATTGCTAAAGGCAATAGTCTCTAACAGAGATGTCAAGTTCACTTCCAACTTTTGGAAGGGGTTGTTTGTGGATTTGGGTACAAAGTTGAAATTCAACACTGCTTACCATCCTCATACTAATGGGTAGACCAAGAGGGTAAATCAAGTGCTTGAAGACATTCTTCACATGTATGTGATGGAAAAACCAACCAAGTAGGAATATTATTTACACTTGGTAGAGTTTTCCTATAATAATGGATAGCAAGCATCCTTGGGGATGAGTCCATATGAAGCTTTGTATGGTAAGAGGTGTAGAACACCAGTGACTTGGGATAATCCAGTGAACAGGGTTGTGCTTGGCCCATAATTGCTCAAGGAGATGGAGTAATAGGTTGTAAACATCAGGCAGAATCTGAAAGCAGCCTTGGACAAATAGAAAATCTATGCTGATAAGCATAGGGTGAACAAAGAATTTGGTATTGGGGATCATGTTTACCTCAGAGTTGGGGATCATATAGACTTGCATTGCCTGCTAGCACTAGAGCTCATTATAATGTTTTTCATGTTTCTTTGCTTAAGAAATATATACATGAACCTAACCATGTGATAAATTGGGATGTGATTTAGGTGGAACCTGAGGGAGAGTTCCAAACTGAACCAATGCTCATCCTCGATAGGAAGGTCACCATGCTCCAGAACTGAGCCATAGGATAGGTAAAGGTGAAATGAGAGCACGACGGTCCTGAAGAGGCTACGTGGGAACTAGAGGATTCCATGCGATTGGCACATCCATTTTTTTTCAATTCTACAGAGCACTAAGGTGATGCCAGTGTATCATTTTGTTCAAATTTTGTAAGCACCGAGGACAGTGCTATTGAAGGGGGAGGGGAATGTAAAACCTTGGTTTTGACCCTATTGCATTAATGTGTATGATGTAAATACTATATCGAATCATGACAAGGAGCTCAAGGCCAAGGCCCTGTCATTGATTAATGTTGGTATATAGGCGATCATGGTTGATTCCTATGGTTTCTATGTTGAGTTAAGTACATTTGTAAACATCATGTAAATATGCAAATTAATGGAAAATCCACAGCCAGTTATGTCAATGCAACGAATAATGAGATGGGGGCATGATTTTCCTAAGGATAAGGGGGTGGGAATGTTAAACTTGAGCCAGTTTGGGGAAAACCCATGTGTCATGGGGAGAACCCGTCAGAACTGTCAACTACCCTCTTTCTTGTCTTCTCTTCCCAACCATGTACTCTGCCAAAAGGTGGTTGAGGTAGTTATTTCTTGGAAGGGGAAGACTATGGGAAATTTCAAATTGGGCAGAGCACCCAATTTTGGGATGTCATGTTTTGCTTGCAGGAACAAGAAAACACTAGAACCGTATGCCAGTTTGACCCATGTGTTCACATTTTGGGGATTTACTCTCACTTGGGAGAGCGGTGGGACGCGTTGGTTACTTTTCAACATTCATCATTTACCACCATCTTTGTTTTTCCGAAGAGAGTGACATGGAGGTAGCAGCAAAACTTTTCCTTTGTGTATTCTTCGTGTTCTGCGAGTGTTTTTCCCTTGGAAAGACCGTGATTGATGTGTTACAGCATTATCTTCAACTATAGAGTGTATGAGACCTTGTTACTCATGTTCTAGAGTAAGCCTGTGTTGTAGAGTCTCCCTGTGGTTGTTGTGTTGTGCACCTTGGTTCGGGTCTAGACTATGTACAAGACTTACGAATGGGGGAGACATAGAATGTGCTTGATAAACCTAGTGTGGAACCTCACAATAAGATAAAAGTGGCTAGTAAACCTGCTATGCACATCCTGAAGAGCACTGGAAGGGAAGGGGTATCTCGAGGAACTGTGGAGCAGAGAAGGGGACACTTCCTTGTGTTGTGTGTGTAGGAAGTGGGGAATCTAAGCCAGATAGGTCTTGTGAAGGTGTTCTTATCTATGTAGATTATTTCACTAGCTTGGTAGTTCTTCTTTCCCATTTCCTTAGAATCCTGACAAACCCAACTGGAAAGATGACTTAGCTGGTAGCCTGATAAACCCATATGTTGTCTTGGTTGTGTCTTGTTGTGTTCGACCTGGTGAGTAACCTTTGGATAGATAGTCTGATAAACCCAATAGTAATATGGCTTGACTATGAACATTCTGACAAACCCATCTGTTGGATTGATTGGTCCTTAAGGCAAAGGCTGGCTTGATTATGAGCAGTCTGTGAAACCCAACCGTGAGATGGCTTGGCAGAGTGGCCTGTGAAACTCATCTGTTGGGATGTTTTCCCTTATAGCCCGATAAACCCAACTATGTTGGCTTGGATGAGTGTTATTGCATCTTGGATATGTATGATTCTGCTAGTGTTCCCTTATTCCTTGAGGAAATCATGCCCAACTTGGGGGTGGCAGTGTTGCTGAGAGACTAAGGAGCACACTGGCCTATGGTTGGGAGGAACGTTGCAGTGACATAGCTGGTTGCAGGAGAAGTTATGTTCAAGATGAGTGTTCTTGTCTATGTTATTCTCTGCAATCGTATTTATTGTTTTGCAAATTTCTTGATGGAATGTGATGAACATGTTGCTATGCTGAATTGATGCATTGTTCCTTTGAATAACTGCAATTATAGGCATCTATGTATGTTTTCCCATCAATGTATTTCAAACTAAATTGCAGGGTAGATTGGCCAGATCAGAAATGGCCTGAATGATCATATCGATCCAAGAATTCAGTGGAAAAGCTAAGTTTCTTATTAGAAACTCTTCTTTGCGCAAAATTGTAGGATTGCGGGATGCGGGATGTGGAATGCGGTTTCTCAAGTTTTGGTTTCCGTAGATTTCCCTTCTGCAACTTGCGGGATGTGGAATCACAGTGTCATGATTTCCATAATTCCCTATTCTGCCATTCAAATCTTTGTGTCGTCGATCTTCGTGGGATGATTCTCCATCGTTGATCTATTTTCGATGCGAGATGCAGGATGCGGGAAGTGAGATTGCAAGTTTTGGAACTTTTCAACCCCGCAACTCTGGCTTTCTGCACCGTTGATTTTTGCGGGTGGAATCTGAGCCATTGATTTGGTTCCAGTCTATGGGATCATTTATGATCATTGATTTTTGTCACATTTTCTCTCTATCGTCCGATCTCCTCTGAGATCTTTCCTTGCAGATCATCAAACTGATCAATGGAAGACAGGAGGGAGCATGCCACTATTGGAAATGTCGAGAAGTGGTTCACAGCCATGCCCTGTGTTTCGATGAGCAGTAAAGGCTCTCGATGAAATTTTTAATTCTGCATGATATTGGGGCATGCATACATGACAATCGTGCATAGGTCTAACAAGTCATTGTCTTCGCATAGTTTAATGCATATCTTTATTAAATGCTTATTTTTATCAATCTGATTTATCTCCTTATGTGCATGTAAAACACCCAACACCATTGTTCCCTATAAAACCCGAAACAAGATGAGCGCCCAAAACTTTTAAATTCCCCGCCCCCCCTTTAAAATTGAATTTCTCTGGATACAGATATTACTAAAACAAATTTGAACAAGTGTTCTCCAAACCATCAATGTCCATGCAATAATTGTTAGCATCACATGGAAAGTAATATTATTGGTACAATTTTCCTTTTCCTGGTTGTTGTGGTTTTAGATGTATTCAACATTTAAACAAAGGGTAACTTGATCTATAAATCAAATTTCAAGTATAAAAAAAAGCTATAAATGTCTTTGTATTTAGTTCTATCTTATAATATAACAACATTGATTCTTCTTAATTGTTGAACCGCCATGAAACCAGTTACAATCTATAGATGTAAAGTTCATAATGGTTAATATAATTTTGATAAATCATAATATTTGAAAACTATATTTTTAAAAATCATAACAATAACAGAATGTTGATGTCTTAATTGTAACAAGTTCATTACTCCTGTCTCAAGGATTTGTGGTATTAATATCCCAAGAGGAAATCCCCACTCTCACTACCCCATTCTAGGTATCCTAGCATTCTTGAGAATATTACAATATTACAAGTTGATTTCTCCCGCAAGTATCCTTTTCCCAAATTCCTAAGAACCGTCTATCTCTTGTGGAATGTTTCCTAGCCGTTGATCTCTGATCAAGTGCGAAACTTCACTTTTATTTTGCTGACCACTTATCTCTCGTGTAGGTTCACTTCGTGAATCTTTTCCCATCGTCGATCCATATTTTCTCCTTTAATATGGACTGTCCAATATTTGTCAAATGAAATGGCTTTACTCTCTGCTAGCTTGTGTTGATTGATAAAAATATCGATCAATCCACTCAATCTACCTTCTTCTAGACATGATATTCTTCATTGGATTTGTTCATAGCTTCTATAGCTTCATCCTTCACGCAACTCTGCAAATTTTCTCATACGGGTATTGATCCAAGGGTTTACACAACAAACATATTAGTCACATAAGCAACCTTACACAGGGATCATTTAGACATCTATTGTAACCTCAAAAGCCCTAATTTAAATAATACAATACACATAGATCTATTAACCATTAACATAGATCATGAATCATTCAATTCATGTATTCATACATTCACAAGGAACTGGATTTACACAGAGATATGTTGAAATAGGCTTTCTTTTACTCAATATAAGTAATCTGTACATTCTCATGATCCAAAATCTACGTTTTGATCTTCATAGACATGATACAACTAAAATCAGTATCCTTGACCCGATTTCACATTGTTTGGCCACACTCTTAGCTAGGTTTACATTGTTTGGCTACTGGTGTCCTCCTTTTTCCTCCTTTTGGCCTCCTCTGGCTATCTCTATACCTCGTAGGCTCACATACATATATACAATCGAATTCATGAACCAATTATGGTTCAGATCCTCAATACACTCAACCATATTCCTAATTCATACTAACTAGAACCTAATTTTAGCAACATAATCAACCATATCTCAATGACTCATTCATGAGAGCCTTAACCCTTATCGAATGCTACCATTTGACATGGGATTAGTTACATGACTCATTTAATGACTCATCACTCACTTAGTGACTCACCACCTATCTAGAAGAACACTTGTAAATCAAGCATATTTACAATATTACATTAAAGAACCATCCATTTAGAAAAATGAAGACCCCTTTTAGGTTTGGTCCAACATTGAACTTGTCCTTGGATGGAGAAAAGGATTCTCCTGCATCAATAAGTCTACTACATTTGGAGAATATTTAGTAGGATTTGAATAGTGTTGTGAATTTTTTGACATAAGACATGAAACACATTCCATATGACATTAGTTAAAAGTTAGTTCATATTTGGTTGGGGGTCATTACATTTTCCCCAACGGATTTTCATTTTGTGAGTTGGTTGTAACTGACAGTATCCAAGCTTGGGGTACGACATACTGTTTAGCAAATAAGCACCCGTTTTTTTCTAATGAATTCTTGGGTACTCGGAACCAATATGGGATATGGGAGAGTTTGATAAGAAACATAGCTTACATGTACCCAAGTAGATGGTACATGTACCCTACCCTCGGGTAAGGATACCCATGATACACAATAATTTTATACATCAATAGCCTTTATATATATTTTCTTAGGATACTACTTGAATGGTGTTATGTCATGGTTGATGCCTATGGTTTCTGTGCCGTGTCAAGCACGGTTGTAAACATTATGTAAATATGCAAATTAATGGAAAACCCATAGCCAGCTATGTTAATGCAACGAATAATGATATGGGGGCATGATTTTCCTAAGGATAAGGGGGTGGGAATGTTAACCTTGAACCAGTTTGGGGAAAATCCATGTGTCATGGGGAGAACCCATCAGAACTGTCAACTACCGTCTTTCTTGTCTTCTCTTCCCAACCCTTTACTCTACCAGAAGGTGGTTGAGGTAGTTATTGCTTGGAAGGGAAAGTATGGGAAATTTCGAATTGGGCAAAGCACCTAGTTTTGGGATGTCATGTTTTTCTTGCAGGAACAAGACAAGATGAGAACCGTATGCCAGTTTGACCCATGCGTTCATGTTTTAGGTATTTACTCTCACTTGGGAGAGAAGCGGGACACGCTGGTTCCTTTTCAGCATTCATCATTTACCACCATATTCATTTTTCTGAAGAGAGTGACATGGAGGTAGCAGTGGAACATTTCCTGTGTGTATTCTTCGCATTCTGCAACTCTTTTTCTCGTGGAAAGACTGTGATTGATGTGTTGCAGCGTTATCTTCAACTACAGAGTGTATGAGACCCTATTACTCATGTTCCAGAGTAAGTCTGTGTTGTAGAGTCTCCCTATGGTTGTTGTGTTGTGCACCCTGGTTTGGCTCTACACTATGTACAAGACATAGGAATGGGGGAGACGTAGAATGTGCTTGATAAACCTAGTGTGGAACCTCACAATAAGATAAAATTGGCTGGTAAACTTGCTATGCACATTCTGAAGAGAACTGAAGGGAAGGGGTAGTCCGAGGGACTGTGGAGCAGAGAAGGGGACACTTCCCTGTGTTGTGTGTGTAGGGAGTGGGGAATCCAGTCAGATAGGTATTTTGAGGATTTACTCTCACTTGGGAGAACGACAGTACATGTTGGTTCATTTTCATCATTCATCATTCACCACCATCTTTGTTTTTCCGAAGAGAGTGACATGGTGGTAGCAGTAGAACTTTTCCTGTGTGTATTCTTCGCATTCTGCGAGTGTTTTTCCCTTGGAAATATCGTGATTGCTGTGTTGCAATGTTATCTTCAACTACGTAGTGTATGAGACCTTGTTACTCATGTTGCAGAGTAAGCCTGTGTTTTAGAGTCTCCGTGTGGTTGTTGTGTTGTGCACCCTAGTTCGGGTCTAGACTATGTACAAGAATTAGGAATGGGGGAGACGTAGAATGTGCTTGATAAACCTGGTGTGTAAACTCACAATAAGATAAAAGTGCCTGGTAAACCTTCTATGCACATCTTGAAGAGCACTAGAAGGGAAGGGAAGGGGTATCCTAAGGGACTATGGAGCTGAGAAGGGGACACTTTCTTGTGTTGGGTGTGTAGGTAGTGGGGAATTCGGGCCAGATTGGCCTTGTGAAGGTGTTATTAGCTTTGTAGATGAGCTCACTAGATTAGCAGTTCTTCCTGCCCATTTCCTTAGAATCCTGACAAACCCAATTGGAAAGATGACTTGGCTGGTAGCCTGATAAACCCATGTGTTGGCTTGGCTGTGTCTTGTTGTGTTCGACTTGGTGAGTAACCTTTGACTGGACAGTCTGATAAACCCAACAGTAATATGGCTTGACTGTGAACAGTATGATAAATGCATCTTTTGGCTTGACAGGTCCTTAATGTGAAGGTTGTCTTGACTGTGAGCAGTCTATGAAACCCAATTGTGAGATGGCTTAGTAGACTGGCCTGTGAAACCCATCTGTTGGGATGTTTTCCATTATAGCCTAATAAACCCAATTGTGTTGGCTTGGCTGAGTGTTATTGCATCTTTTATATGTATGAGTCTGCTAGTGTTCCCTTATTCCTTGAGGAAATCATGCCCAGCTCGAGGGTGGCAGTGTTGCTGAGAGACTAAGGAGCACACTGGCTTATGGTTGGGAGGAATGTTGTAGCGACATAGATGGTTGCGGGAGAAGTTCTGTTCAAGATAAGTGTTCTTGTCTATGTTATTCTCTACAATTGTATTTCTTGTTTTGCAAATTGCTTGATGGAATGTGATGAACATGTTGCTATGTTAAATTGATGCATTGTTCCTTTGAATAAATGCAATTATAGGCATCTATGTATGTTTTCCCATCAATGCATTTCGAACTAATTTGCAGGGTAGATTGGCTAGATCGGTAATGGCTTGAATGATCAGATCGATCCAATAATTCAGTGGAAAAGTTGAGTTTCTTGTTAGAAACTCTTCTTTGCGCAAAATTGTAGGATTGTGGGATGCAGGATGTGGAATGTCGTTTCGTAGGTTTTGGTTTTCGTAGATTTCCCTTCCGCAACTTTCTCTTTGCAACTTGTGGTATGCGGGATACGATGTCGTGATTTCGATAATTCCCAATTCTCCCATTCAAATCTCCGCGCCGTCGATCTTTGCGGGATGATTATCCACCGTTGATTTGTTTCCGATGTGGGATGCGGGCTATGGGAAGTGAGATTGCAAGTTTTGCAACTTTTTGACCCCACAACTCAGGATTTCTACACCGTTGATTTTGTCGAGTGGATTCTGAGCCATTGATTTGGTTCCAGTCTGCGGAATCGTTTAGGATTGTTGATTTTCGTCGCGTTTTCTCTCTGTCATTTAATCTCCTCTGAGATATTTCCTTGCAGATCATCGAAATGATTAATGGAATACGAGAGGGAGCATGACAGTGTTGGAAATTTTGAGAAGTGGTTCACGGCCATGCCCTATGTTTCAATGAGCAGTGAAGGCTCTCGATGAAATTTTTAATTCTACATGATATTGGGGCATGGGTACATGACAGTGTGGTATCAAAGCTGCGGGTTGCAGCATTGGGCCTGGATGGTCCAAAAAGCAGTCAAGAATACCCTCTAATACCAACTTGTAGTACACTACAGTGTGGTGTCCGAGCTGCTGGTTGCAGCATTGGGCCTAGATGGGCCAAGAATTAGTTAACCAGAGCTGTCGGTTACAGCATTGGGCCTAGATAAGCCAAGTGATAGTAAGTAAATGGTTTTGATTTTGAATTATTATGTGTCTAACAAATGGTGTTGATAACACATTTTGTAGAGTCATAGTATATTTTGGAAAAGTAAGTTGTGGTTCAGCCATGAGAACCCATGGCGAATATGATGCTCAAGACTCCTACGAGCATGCGCGAGATGCCATGGGGGAAAATGTCCGAGTTGGAAATGATGACATAGAGTATAATGGAAGGAGATTCCAAGAGACGCTTCCAGACATTACAGCCGCCATGAGAAGCCTGATTAAAGCTCAAGAAGAGCAGCATCAGTTGAATGTTGCTATGTTGCAGATTTTGACAGACTTGCAAAGAAAGATAGACTCTGGACAGGGTACGATAAAACCTGAAGGAAGTAAGAGCATTAGCAGAAGAAGAATAAGGACTACTAGTAGATCATCTGACTCAGAAGAAGCAAGTGGGGATTTGATCTCTTCTTCTCGCAAGGGAAAGAGAAATAGGCACCATAAGGATTGCTCTTAGGATGAATTTAAGAAGGCTAAACCTCCTAAGTTTGATGGCGAGGTAAAGACTGGAGAAGAAGTTGAAGCTTGGATTCTTTGGATAAAGAAGTACTTTCAAGTTCAGGATTATTCGGGGAACTTGAAGGAAAGGGTTTCCATATCTAGTTTGAATGGAAGGGCATCCATTTGGTGGGATAACTTCAAGCAAGTAAGGAGGATCAGTGAAAGAAGAATTAAGTGGTAATGGTTCCAGAAGTATTTCAAGCATAAATACCTCTCTGACAGGTACTATGATGACAAGATCAAAGAATTCCATGAGCTGAGATTGGGACAACAGACCACGGAAGAGTATGTGAATAGGTTCCTAGAACTGTTGAAATATGTTAGGTACATCAAAAATGAAAAGGTGAAAATTCAGCGTTTCCTGAGTGGATTTCCTCAGTCTTACAAACACAGAATCGAGTTTTATGAATCTAGAACTCTTGAGGAAGCAATTAGGAAGGCTAAGTATTGCTATGAGCAAAGCAAAGGAAAACCTGATTACCATAAGACATGGAAATACAAGAAGAATGAGAAGACTGACCAAAGAAAGGTTTCAAGCCTTCTAGCTTCAAGAATTAGCTGAAGCAACCATTCCAAGCTAAAAAGCAGCCAACTAGAGTGGTGGGATAAAATCCAAGAGATCCACAGTAGATCAGAGAACCACTCCAATGTTGGAGATGTGGAGGACCCCACATGCGCAGGAATTTTCCACTCGAGAATGAGAGTACAAGGCCATATTACAACATTCAAGAGGCAAAAACAGTGGGTCAAGTAGCAAGGGTCGTCCCTAGAATTTATGCAGCTTTGGAGGACCTCCAGGTAGATCACCAGTCAACTGTGGTTGAAGTTGCATGTAAGATTGTTGAGCAATCTGTTTCTATCTTGATTGACCATGGTTATACTCACAGTTACATTACTCCTAGAGTAGTGGAGATTTGTGCCTTTAAGAAAGTAAAGCATAGCAAATCTTGGTTAGTTCAGCTAGGCACTGGAACTAAGAGAAAGGTTAGTGAAGTGGTAGAGAAGTGTCCATTGGTTATGAATGGATTGGTCACTTGTGTAGATCTGAATGTTCTACCCCTTGGATCCTATGATGTTCTCATTGGAATGGATTGGTTAAAAGCTCACAGAGTAAAGCTTGACTGTTGTAATAAGGATTTTGAGTGCTTGGCGGAAGAAGGAAACTCAAGGGTTGTGAAAGGAATTCCAAAGGTGATTTCTGTTAGGTAGGTTTCAGCAATGTAGTTGGAGAAGTTCTATAGGAAAGGTTTCCAGTTGTATGCAGCTCATATTTTGGAGGCACCAGAGAATGCAACTACTAGGTTGGAGGACTTTCATGTGTTGCAGGAATTCAAGGATGTGTTTATTGATGAGATTCCAGGGCTTCCTCCAAAGAGGGACATTGATTTCACAATTGAACTTATGCCAGGAGCAGCACCAGTGTCCAAGACACCCTACAGAATGAGTACACCATAAATGCTAGAGCTGAAAATGCAATTGCAACAGATGTTGGAGAAAAAGTATATCAGGCCTAGTGTGTCTCCTTGGGGAGCTCCAATTATGTTTGTAAAGAAGAAAGATGGTACAATCAGATTGTGTATTGATTACAAACAACTGAACAAATTCACAACAAAGAACAAGTATCCTTTTCCTAGGATTGATGACCTCTTTGATCAAATGAGAGGAGCAAAGGTATTTTCCAAGATTGAACCAAGGTCTGGTTACCATCAGGTGAGAATCAAGGATGAAGACCTTCATAAGACAGCCTTCAGAACAAGGTATGGACATCATGAGTTTGTAGTGGTACCATTTGGTCTCACAAATGCACCAGCTACATTTATTTGCCTTATGAATAGTGTCTTCAGCCGGTATTTGGACAAGTTTGTTCTTGTTTTCCTTGATGACATTCGTGTTTACTCAAAGAATGAGGAAGAACATGAAGAGCATTTGAGATTGACATTGCAATTGCTTAGGGAGCATCTGTTGTATGTGAAGNGACTTCTATAGAGATAGAATTCAGTATTTGGGTCACATTATCTCAGAGGAGGGTATATCTGTGGACCCTGAAAAGATTGAAGCCATTATGAATTGGCCTAATTCAAGAAATGTGACAGATGTGAGATCTTTTATGGGACTTGCAAGATACTATAGGAGACTCATTAAAGGAATCTCCAAGGTTGCACATGCCATCACTTATTTTCAAAAGAAGGGTATAAAGTTTGAATGGACAGTAAGGTGTGAACAAAGCTTCCAGTAGTTGAAGAATATTCTCATGAGTGCACCTGTTTTAAAAGTTGCAGACCCATAGAAAGATTTTGTGGTGTGTACCGATGCATGTGGTCAAGGGCTTGGAGGAGTCCTTATGCAAGACAACCACGTGATATGTTATGAGTCCAGAAAGTTGAAGGACCATGAGAAGAACTATGATACTCATGATCTGGAACTTGCAGCCATAGTACATGCTTTAAAGATGTGGGGGAATTACTTGATGGGAAGAAGATTTGAGTTAAGGATAGACCATTGCGGTCTGAAGTATTTATTTGATCAGTCTACTCTAAATGCTAGGCAAGCAATATGGCTGGAGTTTTTATGTGAGTTTGATTTTGTAATCAAACACATAAAAGGAAAAGAGAATAAGGTAGTTGATGCACTTAGCAGGAAGGTGCAGAAAATGCATGTGGCATCTCTTAGTATTTTCCAATTAGATTTGAGGCAGTAGATTGATAATCATACTGCTGGAGATGAAATGTATGTGTAAGTAAAAGATAAATTGCAGCAGCAAGGTCTTGAGAAGAGATATGAGGGATATAAATTGGAAGAAGATGGACTTCTTACTTATAAAGGCAGAATTTACATTCCATAGGTAAAAGATTTGAGGAGAGTTTTTATGGATGAGATCCATCAAGATCCATATTCTGGTCACCTAGGATATCAGAATACAATTGCTACAACCAGAAAGCAGTACTTTTGGCTAGGAATGAAAAAGGACACGGCTGAATATATTTCAAGGTGCATGAAATTTCAGCAGGTAAAGGTTGACCATCAACACCTTGTGGGTTTGTTGCAGCCTTTGCCAGTTCTAGAATGGAAATGGGAATTTATTTCCATGGATTTTATTACAGGATTGCCAAAGACTTGGAGACAACATGATTCTATCATGGTTGTGGTGGACAAGTTGATGAAGGTAACACATTTTATACCGGTTAAGTCTACGCATAAGACTGATGATATTGCAAAGATCTTCATGAAGGAGATTTTCAAATTGCATGGATTGCTAAAGGCAATAGTCTCTGACAGAGATGTCAAGTTCACTTCCAATTTTTACAAGCGGTTATATGCAGATTTGGGTACAAAGCTGAACTTCAACACTGCTTATCATCTTCATATTGATGGGAAGACCGAGAGGGTAAATCAATTTCTTGAAGACATGCTTCACATGTATGTGATGGACAAACCAACCAAGTGGGAATATTATTTACACTTGGTAGAGTTTTCCTATAATAATGGACAGCAAGCATCCTTGGGGATGAGTCCGTATGAAGCTTTGTATGGCAAGAGGTGTAGAACATCAGTGACTTGGGATAATCCAGTGAACAAGGTTGTGCTTGGTCCATAATTTTTCAAGGAGATGGAGCAATAGGTTGTAAAGATCAGGCAGAATTTGAAAGCAGCCTTGGACAGAGAGAAAAGCTATGCTGATAAGCATAGGGTGAACAGAGAATTCAGTATTGGGGATCATGTTTACCTCAGAGTGAGGGAAAATAAGAGTTCCTTGAAGCTTGGGAGTTGTGCCAAGCTGTCACCAAGATATTGTGGGTTGTTTGAAGTGCTTGAAAGAATAGGGCCAGTTGCATATAGACTTGCATTTCCTACTAGCACTAGAGCTCATTATAATGTTTTTCATGTTTCTTTACTTAAGAAATATATACATGACCCTAACGATGTGATAAATTCGGATGTGATTCAGGTGGAACCTGAGGGAGAGTTCCAAATTGAACCAATGCGCATCCTCGACAGGAAGGTCACCATGCTCTGGAACCGAGCCATGGGATAGGTAAAGGTGCAATGGGAGCACTATGGTCTTGAAGAGGCTACGTGGGAGCTAGAGGATGCCATGCGATTGGCACATCCATTTTTGTTCAATTCTGCGGAGCACTGAGGTGATGCCAATGTAGCATTTTGTTCAAATTTTGTAAGCACTCAGGACAGTGCTATTGAGGGGGAGGGGAATGTAACACCTCGATTTTGACCCCGTTGCATTAATGTGTATGATGTAAATATTATATCGAATCATGACAAGGAGCTCAAGGCCAAGGCCCTTTCATTAATTAATGTTGGTATATAGGTGATCATGGTTGATGCCTATGGTTTCTGTGCTGAGTCAAGCACAGTTGTAAACATCATTTAAATATGCAAATTAATGGAAAACCCATAGCCAGCTATGTCAATGCAACGAATAATGATATGGGGGCATGATTTTCCTAAGGAAAAGGGGGTGGAAATGTTAACCTTGAGACAATTTGGGGAAAAACCATGTGTCATGAGAAGAACCTGTCAGAACTGTCAACTACCCTCTTTCTTGTCTTCTCTTCCAAACCCTTTACTCTGCCAGAAGGTGGTTGAGGTAGTTATTTCCTGGAAGAGGAAGAGTATGGGAAATTTTGAATTGGGAAGAGCACCTAGTTTTGGGATGTTGTGTTTTGCTCACATGAACAAGAAAACACCAGAATCATATGCCAGTTTGACCCATGCGTTCATGTTTTAGGGATTTACTCTCACTTAGGAGAGTGGCGGGATGTGCTGGTTCCTTTTCAGCATTCAACATTTACCACCATCTTCGTTTTTCTGAAGAGAGTGACATGGAGGTAGAAACGAAACTTTTCCTATGTGTATTCTTTGTGTTCTACGAGTGTTTTTCCCTTGGAAAGACCGTGATTGATGTGTTGCACCGTTATCTTCAACTATAGAGTGTATGAGACCCTGTTACTCGTGTTCCAGAGTAATCCTGTGTTGTAGAGTCTCCCTGTGGTTGTTGTGTTGTGCACCCTGGTTCAGGTCTAGACTATGTACAAGACTTAGGAATGGGGGAGACGCAGAATGTGCTTGTTAAACCTAGTGTGGAACCTCACAATAAGATAAAAGTGGCTAGTAAACCTGCTATGCACATCCTGAAGAGAACTGGAAGGGAAGGGGTAGCCTGAGGGATTGTGGAGCAGAGAAGGGGACACTTCCTTGTGTTATGTGTGTAGGCAGTGGGGAATCCATGCCAGATAGGTCTTGTGAAGGTGTTCTTATCTCTGTAGATGATCTCACTAGCTTAGTAGTTCTTCCTACCCATTTCCTTAGAAGCCTGACAAACCCAATGAGAAAGATGGCTTGGCTGGTAGCCTGATAAACCCATCTATTGGCTTGGTTGTGTCTTGTTTTGTTTGACCTGGTGAGTAACCTTTGGTTGGACAGTCTGACAAACCCAACAGTAATATGGCTTGACTGCGAACATTCTGATAAACCCATTTGTTGGTTTGACTGGTCCTTAAGGTGAAGGTTGGCTTAACTGTGAGCAGACTGTGAAACCCAACCGTGAGATGGCTTGGCAGAGTGGCTTGTGAAACCCATCTGTTGGGATGTTTTCCCTTACAGCTTGATAAACCCAACTGTGTTGGCTTGGCTGAGTGTTATTGCATCTTGGCTATGTATGATTTTGTTAGTGTTCCCTTATTCCTTGAGGAAATCACGCCCAGCTTGGGGGTGGTAGTGTTGCTGAGAGACTAAGGAGCACATTGGCCTATGGTTTGGGAGGAACATTACATCAACATAGTTGGTTGCGGGAGAAGTTATGTTCAAGATAAGTGTTCTTGTCTATGTTATTCTCTGCAATCGTATTTCTTGTTTTGCAAATTGCTTGATGGAATGTGATGAACATGTTGCTATGTTGAATTGATGCATTGTTCCTTTGAATAATTGCAATTATAGGCATCTATGTATGTTTTCCCATCAATGTATTTCAAACTAAATTGCAGGGTAGATTGGCCAAATCAGAAATGGCCTGAATGATCAGATTGATCCATGAATTCAGTGGAAAAGATGAGTTTCCTGTTAGAAACTCTTCTTTGCGCAAAATTGCAAGATTGTGGGATGCGGGATGTGGAATGCGGTTTTGCCGGTTTTAGTTTCCGCAGATTTCCCTTCTGTAACTTTCTCTTTGTAACTTGCGGGATACGGGATCACAGTGTCATGATTTCCATAATTCCCAATTCCGCCATTCAAATCTTCGTGCCGTCAATCTTCATGAGATGATTCTCCATCGTTGATCTGTTTTCGATGTGGGATGCAGGATGCGGGAAGTGAGATTGCAAGTTTTGTAACTTTTTTACCCCGCAACTCGGGCTTTCTGCACCGTTGATTTTTGCGGGTGGATTCTGAGCCGTTGATTTGGTTCCAGTTTATGGGATCGTTTATGATTGTTGATTTTCGTCGTGTTTTCTCTCTGTCATCTGATCTCCTCTAAGATATTTCCTTGTAGATCGTCGAACTAATCAATGGAAGACAGGAGGGAGAATGACACTGTTGGAAATGTCGAGAAGTGGTTCACGACCATGCCCTGTGTTTCAATGAGCAGTAAAGGCTCTCGATGAAATTTTTAATTTCGCATGATATTGGGGCATGGGTACGTGACAGTCGCGCATAGGTCTAACAAGTCATTTTCTTCACACAGTTTAATGCTTATCTCCGTTAAATGCTTATTTTTCTCAATCTGATTTATCTCCTTATGTGCATGTAAAACACCCAACACCATTTTTCCCTATAAAACCAGAAACAAGAAGAGCGCCCAAAACTTTTAAATTTCCCACCCCCCCTTTAAAATTGAATTTCTCTCGATATAGATATTACTAAAACAACTTTGAACAAGCATTCTCCAAACCATCAATGTCCATGGAATAATTGCTAGCATCACATGGAAAGTAATATTATTGGTACAATTTTCCTTTTCTTAGTTGTTGTGGTTTTAGATGTATTCAACATTTAAACAAAGGGTAACTTGATGTATAAATCAAATTTCAAGTATAAAAAAAGCTATAAATGTCTTTGTATTTAGTTCTATCTTATAATATAACAACATTGATTCTTCTTAATTGTTGAAATTCCATGAAACTAGTTCCAACCTATAGATGCAAAGTTCATAATGGTTAAGATAATTTTGATAAATCATGAATCATAATATTTGAAAACTATATTTTTAAAAAATCATAACAATAACAAAATGTTGATGTCTTAATTGCAACAAGTTCATTATTCTCGTCTCAAGGATTTGTGGTATCAATATCCCAAGAGGAAATCCCCCTCTCACTACCCCATTCCAAGTATCCTAGCATTCCTGAGAATATTACAATATTACAAGTTGATTTCTCCCGCAAGTATCCTTTTCCTCAATTCCTGAGAACCGTTTATCTCTTGTGGAATGTTTCCTAGCTGTTGATCTCTGATCAAGTGTGGAACTTCATTTTTATTTTTGATCACTTATCTCTCGTGTAGATTCACTTCATGAATCTTTTCCCACCGCCGATCCATCTTTTCTCCTTTGATATGGACTGTCCAATCTCTATCGAATGAAATGAATTTACTCTCTGCTAGCTTGTGTTGATTGATCAAAATATCGATCAATCCACTCAATCTACCTTCTTCTGGACATGATATTATTCATTGGATTTGTTCATATCTTCTATAGCTTCATCCTTCACACAACTCTGCAAATTTTCTCATACGGGTATTGATCCAAGGGTTTACACAACAAACATATCAGTCACGTAAGCAAGCGTACACAGGGATCACTTAGACGTCTATTGTAACTTCAAAATCCTTAATTTACATAATACAATACACATAGATGTATTAACCATTAACATAGATCATAAATCATTCAATTCATGTATTCATACATTCACAAGGAACTGCATTTACACAGAGATATGTTGAAATAGGCTTTTCCTTTACTCAATATAAGTAATCTATACATTCTCATGATCCAGAATCTATGTTTTGATCTTCATAGACATGATACAACTCAAATTAGTGTCCTTGACATGATTTCACATTGTTTGGCCACACTCTTAGCCAGGTTTACATTGTTTGGCTACTTGTGTCCTCCTTTTTCCTCCTTTTCGACTCCTCTGGCTATCTCTATGCCCCGTAGGCTCACATACATATATACAATCGAATTCATGAACCAATTATGGTTCAGATCCTCAATACACTCAACCATATTCCTAATTCATACTAACTGGAACCTAATTTTAGCAACATAATCAACCATATCTCAATGACTCGCTCATGAGAGACTTAACCCTTATCGAATGCTACCATTTGACATGGGATTAGTTACATGACTCATTTAATGACTCATCACTCACATAGTGACTCACCACCTATCTAGAAGAACACTTGTAAATCAAGCATATTTACAATATTACATTAAAGAACCATCCATTCAGAAAAATGAAGACCCCTTTTAGGTTTGGTCCAACATTGAAGTTGTACTTGGATGGAGAAAAGGATTCTCCTGCATCAATAAGTCTACTACATTTGGAGAATATTCAGTAGGATTTGAATAGTGTTGTGAAGTTTTTGACATAAGACATGAAGCACACTCCATATGACATTAGTTAAAAGTTAGTTCATATTTGGTTGGGGGTCGTTACATTTTCCCCAACGGATTTTCATTTTGTGAGTTGGTTGTAACCGACAGTATCCAATCCTAGTGTACGACATACCATTTAGCATATAAGCACCCATTTTTTTCTAACGAATTCTTGGGTACTCGGAACCAATACGGGCTATGGGAGAGTTTGACAAGAAACATAGCTTACATGTACCCAAGTAGATGGTACATGTACCCTACCCTCGGGTAAGGATACCCATGCTACACAATAATTTTATACATCAATAGCCTTTATATATATTTTCTTAGGATACTACTTGAATGGTGTATTCTTGGTATCATGGGTAGAAAACTTGAACATATCCTTCCTATCTAACATTGTATATGGTGCAAGGAAAGAGCTTTAAAATATCTAGGGTGCACCCTCATCAAATCTCTAATGCACATAGTCTATGTTCTTTTAGATATTAGAAAAATAGTCGTGGATATTAAAAAGAAAAAAATATGTACTTATATTTGACTTGTACTAGAGGAATTGCCCATGTCTTCTTTTGGAATTGGGTCTCTTTTTTCCTCTAAAGATGCATCGATGGTTGATGATTAATGTCATTTTGTATGGTACATCTTGGGAGGAAAAAATGTAAAATTATTTGCCATTGTCTAGGATTATTTATTTGGTATGGTCTTTACTCAAATTATTATTCCTTTTGAAATGGAACATGTATTATGTGAGTAATGAAATACACGGAAACATGAAAAGTCTACAAATTTACTTAGTAAATTGCAAATAGATTAGAATCGATCAATGCATAATGGTGCATAAAATGGAGCATATGAGAAAGTATTCAAATTCGTCATTAGCTTAGAGTATTGGACCATATGTTGTACGCAAATGTTGGCACAGACAAAGAGTTTGAAGGAACATTGGTGGAAACAATTGACATCATGTTTTTGTTGAAGGAACTAAAATGAGGGTGTTTACTTCTTCTTTAGTTGTTACATATATAAATTGTGTTAATCACCATAAAAAACTCATCAAAAAGTTTACTCGTCTTGATTGAAGCATGTGGTAGTGGAGTAAGCATAGAGGTTGTTAATTTCACACAAGCGCATTCATCTTGGGATATTGAAATATTGAGAGCTGGGCTTTTAAGACTTGTTGTTCCTCCTCGGATATATAATCTTTTATTTATTTTGTTTGCTTGTAACTTGAAATTCCTTGTAAATACTAATTCCCGTTATAACACATTGATAAACTTGATAGATCTCAATTTAAGATTGATATATGTGGATTTAATTTTTATTTTATT
This sequence comes from Pseudotsuga menziesii, assembly GCA_001517045.1. Taxonomy (NCBI): domain Eukaryota; kingdom Viridiplantae; phylum Streptophyta; class Pinopsida; order Pinales; family Pinaceae; genus Pseudotsuga; species Pseudotsuga menziesii. Next base: position 33,164 of record LPNX010718539.1, on the reverse strand, counting down.
TTATGACTCAATTGGGTTTACTTTAATAATTTTCTTATTGTTTCTAATTATTATTTTATAAGTGGACATGGATTTTTTAATTACATTTTACTCTTTCTAATTATTATTTTATGAGATGGCATCAATTTTTTAATTTATTTTTATAATTGGTAGCATTACATAACTTTATGTTACATGACAAAGTCCCCCATACTAGGTTGTATAGTAGCTTGCTACCCTTCATCAATCAAGTTGGGTAGATCCTGACCAAATATAACTAGGAAAAAAATTCTTTCAAAATGTTATTGACCATATCATTTATATATTGAGTATTGTTTTAGAAATGTCTTTCATTAGTTGATCATAGATGGGATCAAGCACCTACAAAGAAACAGTTCATGCATATTAAAAATATAAAAAATAAATAGAAGTAAAAGAAATAAAAGGGTCATTGATACTATTTTTTAGTGACACTTGAATTTTTAGATTGAAATAAAATCACATGGTCGTCTATGAATTACTTACAAATCCCTGGTTATATGTGGTGAACATTTTCCAAAGGAATGTGATGTTATTGCAATGATTTTTCACGAGGGATAACATATATAGAATATGTAAGTGTATGATAGAACCTACCTCACTACTAAACAAAGATGTATACTAATCATTTTTTTTGTTTGGGATTATTAGTCTCCCATTAACAATTCCTAAGTTCTATGTCAAATAGCTATTAACGAAGGATCCATTATGGATTCCAATTCTTATGTATTTCCTTTCCAACACATTATTGTTGCCATTAAGGGTTGGTTCTTAACATGGGGTTGTTAGAATAGTCTATAAATTTGTAACATGGAAACTCTCTAATGCATGGGATGTTAGAGGTGGTAGTGAGATAGAACAAGTTCAACATGCATGGAGAAATACTCCTCGTAATTGTGACTTAAATGATGTGTGAGGAAAATACACTTTGAGGTATGAATACCATCAACGCCATGATGAAAGTTGGGGACTTAAAGTGACTACAGTATCACAGACATGGGAAAAATCGTTATAACAAATCCTTCCCTTTCGATTTACAAAGCCTTTGGGGCATGGTTCCTTCCTTTTCTCGTAAAGTACAATGGATTTGTGTTCTTTGGTTATAGTATGGTAGGCGCTGGTCAAGGGAGAACGGGTTACAGTAGCAATAAAAGAACCCCTTGTTGTTGAATAAGGTGTGATGCATATTAGAAAGATATTCTGATTGACATCCACAAGAATTTTTTGAAAATAATATAATTAAATATTTTAATATTTTGAAAATGTGTTAGATTGCAACTTGGACATGGTATAATTTTTTCATCCCCTATTGGGATGTGAAATTCTAAAAACAAAATATTTAAATATTTTTCAGAAATTCTTAGATTCTTACCTGGCCATGCTACAATTATTCATTTCACATTTGATTAATCATAATAAGTATCATTAACATATATCCATATAGGAAATAGGATAGGTTGAACACCTAGATTAAATAGATATGTTCTAAGCATTTTTATACACATTCATTAGATTTGAATTAGGCACAATGCAAAAGTACGAAGTAAATTGTAGTGTCTTTGTTACAGCAACTGAAATAAGATATATATATATATATATACGTTACATCGGTTTAGTATTTAATGAAATTAAACGTCTCATAGAACGCTTGTTCATATTCCCTCGTGAAATTAAACGTCTCACAGAACGCTTGTTCGGTTTAGTATTTCATGAAATTAAACGTATGATAGAACGCGGGAAAATTAAAAGCTGTAGGCGCTCATCTGGGTTGGGTTCCGGCTTTACAGGGAACAATGGCGTTGAGTATTTCACGGGTACAGAAGGAGATAAGTCACATTGAGAAAAATAAGCATTTAACGGGAATAGGCATTAAGCTGTGCGAAGACAATGACTTGTTTCACCTATGCGCGACTATTGGAGGCCCTGTGGATACTCCTTACGAAGGGGGCACATTTCAAATTGACATTCGTGTGCCTCAGAACTATCCGTTTGAGCCCCCCAAAATGCAATTTATTACCAGGGTCTGGCATCCTAATATCAGTAGTGCTAATGGTGCAATATGCTTGGACATTCTCAATCAGACCTGGAGTCCAGCACTGACATTGAATACAACCTTACTTTCTTTGCAAGCCTTGCTTTCGGAACCAGAGCCTAATGATCCTCAGGATGCTGTCGTTGCTGAAGAATACCTTAAAGACAAGGACGCATTTCTAAGAACTGCTCGTTACTGGACTCAAAATTTTGCCAAGGCGGCAGATCCTGGAATAACCCAACAGAAGGTTCAAACATTGGTGGATATGGGATTTCCTGTGGATTTAGTAAGAGATGTATTAGAAAATTGTGGTGGTGATGAAAACATGGCACTGGAGAAACTCTGTCCCTAGTTTAAGAAATTGTCATTTAATTGCTGTAAACGACAAAAAAAAAAACTGAATTTCTTAGAAATCTTCATTTAAACAATGTAAATGTCAAAAAAACTGTAGTTTTGACTAAGTTTGAGTGGAATTTTAATTTCTTAATGATATCCTGTTAGCTAATAAAGCAGATTCCACTATGATTAAAATCTATGTCAATTTTCATGTGATTGGTTGCACTTCTATGAAAACATGGAACAATACTAATGGTGTAAAAACTGTGTTAGGAAAGAGTCTCAAAGTAACAACAATGTTGGCTGGTAGATTTAAGATTTAATGTTTAGTAAAAGTTTGTTTCATAAAATGCATGAATATTTTGGGCAAAAAGAAAGGGAGTTGATTTGAAAATGACAATCTTGCTAGCATAACTAACTTCAAAGAAAAGTCCAAACAAACACAATTTCATATTTTTTATATCTTATGAGTTACACATATGCATGGACTACAACTGTGTGATACTAGGTTATAGGGAACCACCTCATATAAATAATTTTTTTGGAAAATTTAAATATATTTTGAAAACATTAAGAAAAGGCCATATATGGAAATTTCACTTTAATGGAAATGTTGTATGATACTAGGCTGTAGGGAACTGCCCCATATAAATATTTTTGTTGCAAAATTTTAAATATATTTTGAAAACATTAAGAAAAGACCATATATGGAAATTTCACTTTAATGGAAATGTTTTATTTACTATGTAAACTAAACAAATATCTCAAAGTTGACCATTCACACATCAAACTATAAATATAGTATTTTCATTCATTAATGTAATGACCATATACAAATTAAGAAGTCTTATTACAAAATCCTAACTATTGCTCCAAAATATGAGTATAGTCTCAGGTCAGCCACCAAGTAAACTCAGAGAAATTGCCTATAGTATTTATGGAGATACACTAACATGAATACAAGTGATAAAACATCAAAATTGTTTCATTGTGCATAAGGCATATGCAAAAGTTATTTGTGTTATTTAAGACAACTTAAATATGAATGTGTTCATCGTCAAAAACTAGTATGTGCCACTTATGGACATAAATACAAGAGGTCTTGGGAAGAATAGATAGTGAGTGCATTGAAATCCAGATTTATGTCATCGCTGAATCCAAATAAAAGGAAAAAAGAAAAGAAAGAATAAAGATAGAAAATTTTCCATAGCTCCATATAGCTCCATACTTACACAATTTTGAAGAGTTTTTATTTTGGTTTGTTGAAGAGTTTTTATTTTCAAACCAAGCAATCACATATGATAAAGAATAGTTTCATACGTTGAAAGCATCTCACTTTCTCTCACAACACGGAAAACTTATATAAACTTATAAACAATATCAAATTAAAATTCTAAAACCACCATGATTTATGTAATCTTTCAATGTACTAAAGTAAGCCGCAAGGGGGCTATAGCAATTGTGCTTTGTTCACTTGGATTCAATTATTTTGTTCTCCTCATCAAATAAAATATTTTTCACAGTTTCAATCCTCTCACATGGATAGATGAGGCCATGGGAGGAGGAGTTTCGGTATTATAGAAGCCTTCCATTTCCATGTCACTGTCTAAAGTAAGAATACTATAATTATAACCAATCCTAATATGACTAAGGGATTTTATACGTTGTAAACATCAGCATAGACCCATTTTAAGCCTAGATCTATAAACCATCGAGAGGGATATAATTTCTTGAGGTGTAAACAATTTTATCTTAAATTTAGTACATTTTGAGAAAAAAATCACACCTCAATAAATTTGATTGTCATGGTGCTTGATATATCTGAGTATTAGATTGATATATGCAGGTTTAATTTTTATTTTATTTTATAAGTGGAGAAGGTTTTTTTAATTATTTTTTATTGTTTCTAGTTATTATCTTATGAGTCTATATGGCTTTTCTAATTGCTTTTTGTAGCTTCTAATTTATGAGTCCACATGGATTTTCTAATTATTTTGTACAGTTTCAAATTATTATTTTATGATCTCATGTAATCTTTTTTTAACTATTTTTTATATTTGGTAACATTACATAACATTATGTTTTGTTACAACGTCTTCCCCATATTAGTCTATATACGTCCTTGCTACCCTTAGTGCAATGAAGTTGGCTAGATCCTCATGAATTATATCGGTTTCAAGCGTGACCATTACTAGAAAAAAATTCCTTTAAAATGTTATTGACAGTGCCATTTTCGGATATATTGAGAATTCTTTTAGAAACACCTTTCATCGATTGACCATAGATTGGATCAAACACCTACAAACAAACAATCCATGAGTATCAAAAAGATTATCAAGAAACATAAAGAAAAGAAATAAAAGAGTCATTAATACTACCATTCACATGTTCTTTTAAATTATTTTCTATTGTTTCTAATTATTATTTTATGAGCTGACATGGTTTTTCTAATTATGTTTTTTTGTTTCTAATTATTATTTTGTGATCATATGAATTGCTTACAAATTCCCTAACGTTTTCTCCAGAAATGTGATATTATTGTAATGATTTTCCATAAGAGATAACATGTATGGATGTATGTGTATGATGGAACCTACCTCACTACTAAACAAATATGTATACTAATAATCTCTTTTTATGGTTATTTTTCTCGCATTATCGATTCCTAAGTTCTCTGTCAAATAACTATTAACAAAGGATCCATTATGAATTCCATTTTCTACCAACACATTGTTGATGCCATTAAAGGTTGGTTCTAAACATGGGGATGTTAGAATGGTAGACAATTTCGTAACATCTTCACCATGTTACATGTGGTGGTGAGATAGAACACACTCAACATGGATGGAGAAATAATCCTAGTAACGATGACATCAACGATTTATGAGGACATTACACTATGAGGTAGGAAGACCATCAACACCATGATGAAAGTTGGGGATTTAAGTGACTACAGTATGATGGACATGTGAAAAATCCTTATAACAATCCAAATTTACGAGTTTTTTCAGATCTTGCTTCCCTTTTGGTTTGTGAATTCTTTGGTTCCCATCTCATTCCTTTGCTCGTAAAGGACCATTGATTTACATTCTTTGGTTATAGTATGGTAGTGGTGGTTTTCATGCACCCATTTAACCTTTTGAAAAAATAGGTAATACATTTTTTTAAAATTCTCCATCACAACATTGCCACCAACACAAATTCTGCTTAAGTGATTAGTTATAATCAGGGAACTAATATTTACGTTAACACTTTAACCATCATAAGGTCATATAATTTATCATCGTGGAGGATAAGCCTCACAACACATAATACACATGACTATCAGGCCACATTGAGCCGTATAAATCTATTAATCTACCCGTCATGCCATTACCCAATTAGTCTAATCATCATGCATTATTCAAGGTAGAGGGTTAGGCCATAAAGCCAAGTAAGTATATAACACATCATCATGCATTATTCAAGGTAGAGGGTTAGGCCATAAAGCCAAGTAAGTATATAACACATAATCACATGATAGAGGATTTCCATACGCAATATAAAGATATAGGCACATGCGTACCTAATCATAGGGAATTCCCATAACCTACATGAACAACACATTACTCCAAGCACATATGGACATAAATACAAGAGATATTGGGGGAGACTATTAGATAGTTAGTGCATTGAAGTCTAGATTTATGTCATCACTAAATTCAACTAGTGATTTATGTACATGTTTATGTACATGCATGGAAAAAATATGTATGATGCTAAGTTGTAGATCATCAGATCATCAAATAAATTTTTATTTTTTTATTTTTTAATATATTTTGAAATATTAAAAAAAGAGCAAACATGGAAACTTCACGTTTATCGAAATGTTTTCTTCGTTATGTAAATGAACCAAATATATCAAAGTTGACCATTCACACATCAAACTATAAATATAGTACATTTTCATTTATTAATGTAATGACCATATACAAATTAAGAAGTGTTATTACAAACTCCTAAGTATTGCTCCAAAATTTGAGTATAGTCTAAGGTCAACCAACAAGTAAATTGAGGGAAATTGCCTATACTATTTATGGATATACAATAACATGATTACATGTGATACAATATCAAAAATGTTTCATTGTGCATAAGGCATATGCAAAAGTTATTTGCAATATTTAACAAGCAACTTAAATATGAATGTGTTCACCTTCAAAAATTGGTATGTTGCACATATGGACATTAATACAAGAGGTCTTGGGAAGAACAAATAGTTAGTGCTTTGAAGTCTAGATTTCTAGTGAAATAAAATAAAGGAGAAAACAAAAGAATGACGATAGAAATTTTTCCATAGCTCCAAGACTTACACAATTTGAGGAGTTTTTATTTTTTTACTACTTACAATCCTAGTTGCTATTGTTGAGTTTTATCAATGTTCTATGTCAAGAACATAAGGTTATTAATTCATTGTCATTAAATCTCTCTTCAAGGTAGTCCTAACACTAATTTCATTCTTATTCTTCAAATTCATTTAGGCGAAATGAGTGCCTTTGTGCAAAAAAACATTATTGAGAATGTCGATAAGCCATTTGACAAGTTTTCAAATATTTTCAATGAAACAATAATTAATCTATGAGTGGATAGGGTTTTTCTTAATTATTTTTTATTTTTTCTAACTATTATTTTATGAGTGGACATGGCTTTTCTAATTATTTTTTACCATTTCTAATTATTATTTACCATTTCTAATTATTATTTTTTATGGTAACATTACATAAAGTTGTGTTACATTAAAAGGTTTCCCCATATTAGGCTATATACCACCTCACTACCCTCCATGCAATTAATTTGGATAGATCCCCATGAATTTTATCGGTTGCAAGCATCATCAATACTAGGAAAAAATATTTTAAAATGTTATTGACTGTGCCATTTTTTGGATATATTGAGTATTCTTTTAAAAATACCTTTGACCAATTGACCATAGATTGAATCAAACACCTAAAAAAAACAATACATCAGTATCAAAAATATTATTAAAAAACAAAAATAAAAGAAATAAAAGGGTCTTTAATAATACCCTCCCACTATGTAACACCCCTAGAATTAATTATTTATAATCATTTTGCTGAAAAAACTTTATCAATGTTTTATTTATTTATTTATTTATTTTAGATAGAAATGTTAAGAATAAGACATTTTGTAATCAAAACAATTTTAATAAATATTTAAATAAGATGAAGAGGGGGACAAGAATGTATATAGCTGTTGAAGAGTGTTTGTTGAACCACAAGAGGAAAAAGCCAAGTGGCAAAGACCATTGAGTGAGAACTCAGGATGCAGGAGGCATCATCCCCAAAAATTAGGTCATCACTCATAGTTGGGTTCTAAAGAGTAGGAGGCTCATAAATGACCAAGTCCTAGTAAGAATACTATAAATTAGTATGTCCATGAGCAGCAGGAGGCTAGAATTGGGAGGAACAATATTTCCACTCTTGTTTTCCTAGTGTTAGTGCCAGGTTTTTACTTTACATTCTAATGTTGTAGAATACATCTTCTAAGGTATGTAATAGTTAACCTAATCTGCTTTCAATTGATCTATCATTGATGTATTAGCATCTTGCGCTAATAAATTAAATTCAGTTAGTTCTAATCTGTGTAGAAGTTCCTATATTTTCCAGTACATTTATTTAATGCTCTTTTTTCCTAGTTATCATATTTGTTTGTTTTTTAAATTCAGGATCTTAACCGAAATTATTTCAATTCTCATGCTGTTATAGTTATAGATCTGTTATTTTTAGAAATATGAATTAAATCTATCTATTTGGATTTTATCAAATTCCATATACAAACTAGCAGTATTTAACTATAACGTCTTTCTCGTAGATCTGTAACATTAGATTATCATAGTTAGGAATTTTAATATCGACCAAAATCCTTTGGTGAGTATTTGCAATGCTATCGTCATAAGTCCATTACTCTAAACTAATCATAGAGGAATCAGAATCTTTCCCTTGCAATTTTATTGCATGAAGTTAGTAGGATCTCAGATCCTTGGTTACAAACAGGTCGTATAATCAAAGTCTCTCTGAGAGTAAATAGCCTTCATGGATTTACAAACCTTTTTTATTTAATCCAGACAAACAACTAATGGATCGAACATCAATAGCATTAACTTTTAAGTAAGACAAAAAAACTAAAGTAGATCCGAAGGGTCGCTTCTATTAAAATATCAAATTTCATACAAGACATGGGATCGATTTTCCACCCAGACATTAACCTAAACTATCGGATCGAGGGACCCTTTCGTTACCAATTCTAATAGTATATAAATGTTACAAAACCATTTAAAAGCCATGTGTTACACCTGTCCTCATGATTTTGTTCACAACAGATTTTTGGTGTTGGTTCAAGTTCACATGGTAGTTGTCAACAAAGTTTTAAATAATTCAACTCTGTCTTCATAACAAAGATAACCTATAGTAAATTAAAATATGAGAAAAAAACAATACAAAGGCAGAGTCTCATTTCATTTCTAGTTTACCCCCTACGGAGGTTTGGGATCAATTCCTGTACATACATGGGATCCAACCATTTATTTATTAAAGTACTCAGAAAAATTTAACATGATAGTAAGTCCTTTTTACATGGCAATCGTTATTTATTTCTTTCCTTTGCACCAACATTTTAAAATAATGGTTTATCTACAGAGGTGTTGGTAAGAGCCACTAAACGAATTTTAAATAATTATAAGAACTCCAACAAGATTTCACCACAACACTCACAAACAATGTATTTTACAAAACTGGTATTAAAACCAAACATATTCCTTTTTCACGGATTTAATATCCTCCTTGACGATAGTCAAAGGTTCGTTATAAGGGTTCGCATAACCTAAATCTTATTTTGCAAAACTTTTAAATTTCTTCATAGTTTTAAATAAATAAAATAAAAAAACCAGTCGAAGTCGGCATCCAACTTTTAGAAAAAGATTTATTTAGTACCCAGTGGTTATAAGTCCATTGTTTGATGGATTCCACTATTCCTTTATTCTTCTTTCCAACAAAGGACAATATTGATTTCTGTTTACACCAGGCTAAGACCTGCGATGGGAATCCTGTAAGTACCCTATCAACTTTTAATGAAAAATGATGGACATTTTCTTTACATTGTAGAACCCCATCGTGGCTTAACCATTGGGGTTCCTAGTTTAAAAAAAAAACTAGCTAAAGTATTATGGAGAATCACTTATCTTGGATATTGGATCCACCGAAAGACATCGTGACTCTACCTTGGTTCCTGTAAATGACAAGTAGAAGGTGGTTAGTTGTGTATTGACTAAATATTTTGTAAAAAATACAAAGACCAGGGCTTAGTAACATGTACTTGGGCATTTGAGGATGCACGCATGGGAGAATGTGACCCTGTCACCTTTCTCCCAGCGCTAACACCTGCAAACAAAAACAATTGCAGACTGTTTAAATTTTAGTTTTATAAAAACCTAAATAAAAAAACCTTTTCTACTGTGCTGGAAAGTTTTTTTTTTACCTTGGCGTCGGGCGCTCTTGTTTAGGGGTTGGATCCTCCAAGCACCCTTATTTCTCCACATCCTACAGTCACCAGAAACTCATTAGTCACATAAGTAAAAAAATTAAAAATTAAAAACCTTGAACATACAGAATGAAAGTGTTGTTACGTTTTTTCATAGGTTGTTCGAGTAGTCTGGCAGTGACATTTTAGGTTTGATGTTTCTCTGAGGGTTCAACCAGCATTTCAAAGATGACCTAGAAACATTTCTATCATAGGAAGATCAATGAAAGCACCCTTTTAACTTGGTGAAAACTAGTTGGGGCCACGCAGAGCACATTTTAGCTCTGGAGCAGTATCTGACCAACGAAAAAAACCCAAATGCAAAGCGCAGACATAGTAATCCCTCTACAAAACCATTGAAGAAGTGTTTAATCACACCATATAGGTGTAGGGAAGGGATGAATTTTTGTACACATCTCGTGGTCCGAGATGCGTTGTGCATCTTGTCAACTCACAGCTAAGACATGACTTTAATGTCAACCTAGGGACTTTTAAGACCCAAATCATTGCAATAGATCCTCCTTAAAAACCTTGGATCACACTTTAGAAACAAATCATAATTTATGCTTGGTTCGTAGAATTTTCTTATGAGCACAAACCACAATTTGCTAAGTCAACCATCATATGGGGAAGCCATATTTTATATCCCCTCCTTTGTATTGTAAAAACCTTTGAAGTTTACTTTGGTGGGAAAATCGAATACCATAGTGGGACGATGATAGTTCCCTTTTACTTCTCCATCGAAGATCTTACAAACATGTTATCACCAAGGCCCAATGAAAAACCTATGAGGAAATATTTTGGGAGTTCAAAAAACTTAAACCGTCCATGTTTAATGGAGAAATTGAGAAGGGCAAGGAGGCGGAATCCTTGATGTTCGGTATGAAGAAATACTTCCAAATATATAATTACTCAGATGAGTTGAAGGAAAATATGTCCATCTATAATCTGACCTGAAAGGAAGATATATGGTGGCACATAAAGAATGTTAAGGGTATAAAAGAAAGGAATGTAAACTAGAAATTTTTTTAAAAACTATTTAAATGAAAATATTTGTTTGAACGCTATTATGAAGAAAAATATAAGGTGTTATACGAATTAAGGCTAGGGGCCATGACAATGAAAGAACTCTATAGTAAGTTCTTAAGCTTACTTCTCTATGTTCCCTACATAATTGATGAGAAGCCAAAGATACAGTGGTTCGTCAGCTATTTCCTTTCATGTTTAAAGAGCGGATTGAATATGACAATCCCAAGACGCTAGAGGAAGCGATGAGAAAGGAAAACTTCCGATACGACCAAAATAAAAATAAAAGAGAAAGTATACATGTGGGGAAGAATAAAAGACCCAATAATTATGATCCTAGGAAGAAACAAAATAATTTTCATAAGAATTCAGGGAATAATTACAGAGGGTACTAGGGAAATAATTATACAAAATTTAAACTCCAAAACTCTATTGTAAAAGATCCTTCAAACATTCCTAATAAAAACTCTACACAAAAAGAACGTGTAAAATGCTAAGAGTGTGGAGGACCTCACTACTTTAAATATTTCTCAGCAAGAAAAAAGAACTTTACTGTACATTCTAGACAAGAAGCAGTCACAGTTGAAGATATGGCATGGAGCAATCCCAGGATCTATGTTGCACTGGAAAATCAGCAAGAAAAACACCATACATCTATGGTCGAAATTGAAGGTATGATAAACAATCAACTTATATCTGTTTTAATTGATCCAGGTGCAAGTCTGAGTTATGTTTCTTTTAGAATAGTTGATTTATGTAAATTAGCATTTGAAAAGTTTGAAAAATATTGGCTAGTACAGTTAGCCACATGTACGAAACAAAAATGTTACTAATATTGTTAGAAATTGTAAGATAATGCTAAATGATTTCCTTACAGATGTGAATGTAAATATATTACCTTTAGGATCCTATGATCTACTAATAGGAATGTATTAGCTAGAGGAACATAAAGTTTTGTTAAACTTTTTTGATATAAAATTTATATGTAAAGATGATAATGGAAATAGTATAAAGGTGAAGGGAATTCCTACGAAGGTAACCATCAAAGAAATATCTGCTTTACAAATTAAAAGGCCAATAAGAAAAGGGTGTAAGGTATTCACAGTTTATATAATGAATGACCAAGAAAATGATTTTAAACCTAAACTCGAAGACATACCTATTTTAAAGGAGTTTGAAGATATCTTTCCAGAAGAAGTCCTTGGACTTCTTCCAAAAGGAGATATAGACTTCACAATCGACCTAATACCAGGAGTGGTAGAAACATCGGAATTTCCATATTGAATGAATAAAATCAAACTCACATAACTAAAATCACAACTTCAAGAACTAATCGATAAGAAATACATTCGACCAAGTGTCTCTCCTTGGGGAGCACTGATTTTATTTATGAAAAAGAAAGACAGAACCCTTTCATTGTATTTAGATTATAGGAAATTAAATAAAATGACTATTAAGAACCGATACCCACTACCCTGGATAAATGATTTGTTTGATTAGTTTCGTGGGGAAACTATCTTTTCGAAGATAGATTTAAGATCAGGTTATCATCAAGTACGAATAAAAGATGGAGATATATTTAAAACAACATTTAGGATCCATTATGGTCACTATGAGTTTGTCCTAATTACCTTTGGGTTGACAAACGCACCTGCTTCTTTCAAGTGTTTAATGAACGACATCTTAAGTAATTATCTGGATAAGTTTGTATTCGTCTTCATTAATGACATACTAATCTACTCTAAAAATGAAGAACACGAAGAACATCTAGAAACCGTTTTGGAAGTTTTAAGAGAAAAACAACTTTATGAAAGCTTCAGTAATGTGACTTTTTCAAAGACAAGATTCAGAACGTAGGACACATAGTGTCCAAGGATGGAATCTCAGTTGATCCGGACAAGGTAAAAGCCATCATGGAATTGTTGGTCCCTAAGAAGGTATCTGTTCTTAAATCATTCATGGGAATTACTAGATATTACCGGAAGTTCATTGAGGGCTTCTCCAAGATTGCTTACCCCATAAGCTCACTACAAAAGAAAGGTAAAAAGTTTGAGTGGAATAAAAAGTGCAAGGAAAGTTTTAACAAGTTCAAACACTTATTAACCATTGCCCCGATCCTAAAAATAGCTAATTCATTTAAGGATTTCGTCGTGTGTACCAATGCTTGCAATGAAGGCTTAGGTGGGGTTTTATTACAAGATAATTATGTGGTGGCTTATGAATCTAGAAAACTGAAATATTATGAGAAAAACTATGGGACACATGATTTAGAACCAGATGCAATAATACATGCCCTAAAAATGTGGCGACATTACTTAATTGGAAGAAACTTTTTACTTATGTTGGACAACATAAGCCTTAAATATTTGTTTGATCAACAGATTTTGAACGCAAGATAAGAGAGATGGATGTCTTTTCTAAGTGAGTATGACTTTGAAATAAAACATATTAAAGGAAAATAAAATAAAGTGGTTGGCGCTTGAAGTCGACACACAAATTTACTATTTACAAGCTGCAGCTATGAAACTGATTTGGAAAATCAGATTCTAAGCACTGGAAATTCTAATAAAGAATATCAATTGTTATAGGAAAAGTCTTCTAAAAATGAGCAAAATCAGATAAATACAGATTTTAGCCTAAATCAACAAAGTTTATTGTTGCATAAAAACAGGTTGTACATACGAAACATTGCTGAAATTAAATTGATAGACATGGATGAGCTACATAAAAGACCATACTCGGGGCATCCAGGTTATCAAAAAATGATTACCATGATGAGAAAAAATTTATTTGGCCCGAATATGAAAAAAGAAGTGGCTGAATACTTAGCTCGCTGCCTAGAATGCCAGCAATTTAAAGCAGAGCATCAACATCCCGCGGGATTTTTCTATCCATTACCTATTCTAGAGTGGAAATGGGAAACAATCAGTATGGATTTGATCACTGGATTGCCCAAGAATTTTAGACAACATGACTCTATCATGGTGGTGGTAGACAAATTGAGAAAAGCGACACATTTTATACCTATTAAATCTACCTACAAAGGTTTTGATATTGCATACATCTTTATGAAAGAAGTATTCAAGTTACATGGAGTGCCAAAAGGAATAGTCTCAGAAAGGGATTAAAAGTTTATAGATAATTTCTAGAAGGCCTTATTTAAAGGCTTAGGTACTCAGTTAAACTTCAGTATTGCTTATCATCCGCAAACGGATGGGAATACTGAAAGAGTAAACCGGGTTTTGGAAGATAGGATAAGGATGTATGGTATGGATAAATGAGGTAAGTGGGAAGACTACCTACACTTATGTAATATCTCCCAATTGATAAAAAATTATTTGTAATATTTTTGAAAGACTGTTTTATTTTTGAATGTGATTGGAAGAACTGGCATATTCCAATTAGTCCTTGGAGGACAAATGTAACTTAAACATTATGATTGTAATAAAATTTTGAATGATAAGGAAAACCATGTTGAATGAGGAGACTATGAATGCGGGAGTGGGGGACGTGAAGGGTCATTCTCAGAACAAATACACTAGGTGTGGAAGTTCCAGTATAGCGCTAGACCCACCGTAGGGAATTAAAGAGGTAGTGGAGCGAAATTTTTTGTGGGGAATTGGCTGTTAGCTACAAAATACCTAGGCAAAACCGAAAAAAAAGATAAATAAGGGGACATATGCTAGGAGGAGGGACGTCGCTGAGTATGATGAAACAAGGAATACTTGTAGCGTGAGCACTCTATGCTAGGTAAGTGATTTCTCACTGGAGAACTGGACTGAGTTTGACTGTCACCACTCTTGGCATGCATAGTTTAGGTCAGGGGTGATTAAGGATGGACATATCTGTGCCTAATATATGGTTGGGTGGAACGTGGTTGTTCCTTTTTCATTGCGGCTCATTTTAAAACAAGTTCCATTACCGAGTATTGTTTCTGCAAACTTATTGAGCTCAGGGTATGTTTCTTTATGTTAAATATGTGTTTGCGCTGAGAGGCAATCTACATCCCAGTGTGGGGGAGATCTTGTAACGTTACATAATGGTATGTAACATTATGTAATGCTCCTCTTGTAAATGTTGGCTATAAATAATAAACAAAATAACCAGCCAATAAAAAATAAAAAAATTAATTATCTGCTAAAATAAATATCGGCAAAAAAAAACCCTAATATGAAGGAGTTCTTGTAATGTTTGTTACTAACAAAATAATAAAAAATAAAATTTTAATTATTGGGTAAAATAAATGTTGGCTAGAAAACAACCTAATATGGGGGAGAGTTTTAATGTTCCTACCTAACAAAACAATAAAAAAAGTAAAAAATTAAGTATCCACAAAAAAATATTGGCCTTACACATGGTTTTAAAACCACCATTCTAAACAACCCATGGTTTTATTGTACATGATTTAGGAGGGAGTTGCAACACATGGTTTTAAAACCATGTACAAGGCCTCCTAAACAACCCATGGTTTTTTTATAAATGGTTTAGGAGGGCATTGCAAATGGTTTTAATACCATGTGCAGGACCTCATAAACAACCCATGGTTTGAGGAGGGCCTTGCATATGGTTTTAAAACCATGTACGAGGAGATGTTGTAATGTTCGTTCCTAACAAAATAAAAAATAATAATAAATATTATATGTCGGCCATAAATAATATTAAATATTAATAATAAAAATATTATATGTGGACCTTAAACAAAAAGATGTGTCTTTTGGTTTGAATCAAATCAATGGCTATATATAGGACACACCAAAGTTGATAGCTCGAGATTTGATCCCTCTCGACGCTTCATAGAGCCTAGGATTTTGGATCTAGGTTGGTTTAATTTCAATGAAATGATGAAATAGAAGCTTATATTTAATGATGCTTATGAGCTAGTACAATGTTAGAATGATTGTGCCTTGCATTTGGTAAAATGGAAACCCAAGTGGTGGATTGTAGTTATGTATGGTGTTATTTGCATACTATATGATTTATTTGATTAATGAGCTTAGGTGCATCGGGTAGATGTATGAATGTATGTTTTCCATGTTGTTGTAATGATATGCAAATGCGTTATGTTTGCTGATGAAAGTATTGCTGTTAAACAAGTGTGTGTGCGCATTTAAGCATTCTTTAGCTGATCATAATTTCCATAATGTTTTTCTCAAGAATGTACCATGCTTATGATGTCAGCCCTTTGTATATCATCTTTAGATAGTCTAGTATGTCATTTAGTCAGTTCCAACTTTAGCTGAACTGCTAAATTTTAACCAACCCAGCCTATGGCCCCTCAAACGCTCATCGAAGAGGGGACTCAAGTATGTGGTGAACTGGATTTCACAAGTCTTCCACATCCATCCTCTGTTGGTAAATCCCCTAATAGTGGAACAAGTGGATTGATCCTCCTTCATTGGATATCTTCCAACCTCAATCGATGGCATACTCCAAGTTAGAACAAACTAGATTGCATTAATATTCCATTCCCATCTCCACAGTTAACTCACCTACTAGTTGGTTCAGCAAAATCCTTAAGGACCATCGGATCTATATCGATGGTGGACCCCAAGTACCATAAGGTGGATTTGATACAAATTTTGTGCACACCAGGATTTTATTAATCCGTGCTAGTTGAATCAACGAAATAACTCATAGCCATCGATCTTCCTTCGCCCAAATCCTAGTCGTTGAAGTATGTGGCCTTTTAAACCATCGCACTCCGTAGAGTGAATTTCATACCTCTAGTATTCGAGCGTGATGTCCAATGGGAAGGGGACACATATTTTTCACAAATTTCCTATCATGCACATCAAACCTTTCTTTGTTCGCACTAGTTCTCCCAGCAAAATCGCTATCAACCATTGATTTATTTGGGGATCAACCTTGTCTATGGATCTCAAATGTGCTTTGTTCACGATCACTTCTAGTTCTCAATGCTTATCTCAGGTGCTATCTCTTTCAATGAAATCATTCTCAACCGTTGATCTGACAATCTTGAACTTAGATCTATCAAGGTTGCACGTTCCTCACACTCTGTAACCTTTGCTGAAATTGATCATTGGAAACATCAATTCCCTCTACAACTCAAAGATTATTGTTTTAACTATCTGAAATTAGATTTTATCTAGCAAGCATGATTATATCGTGGTTGATGAAAAGTAGGGTTGACGAATGGGATGCCTCTACTTTGTCTTTCAAGGACTGTAACTTGTGTTCGGTGATTTTGGTTGCTCAAACAATGTAGTACGGTTCCTTTAAAGATTTACTAGGGTGCTATTCATTTTTTATTAAATCCATCCTAGGGGACCCCTGGTAGGGAAGCCAACATGTTATCCCTAGTTTGGATTTCCCCGTTTAGTGAAGACCTGTGTAATTCTCTATTTTCCTAAGGGGAGGTAAAAACTGTGAACGAGAGTTTAGCTGCTGAAGTTCTTAAGAACTGACCACTACACACCACCAAAATACCTAAGCCTGAGATGGTTTAAGTAACTCAACCGGATTAAATATGGGATTCCTTTGAGGTTTGGGAATTTCCTTAGTCGTGCCAAGGATGCACTGAGAATTTAGGCGAAAAATCCTTGGTTCGAAAGGCCTACGAAAGCCTAGAAATTCAAGTCTTAAGCATGCTGCGATTTCTACGATCCGCGATCCACATAGCAGAAAGTGGAAAGAGGAAAGGAAAAGTGAAGTCATAAGAATGTTAATATTTCCGCAATCTGTGACCCGCATAGCAGAAATCGAGAAAGGAAATTTAATCCTATACACGTCTTAAAATTTCCGCAATCTGCAATATGCATAGCGGAAAGTGGAAAAGAAAAGTAAATTTGTAAGAATGCTAATATTTTTCTATCCATGCTCCGCATAGTTGAAGAGGAAATTTTGAGTCATAAGAATGTTAAGTTATCGTGATCTGCGATTTGCATAGCGGAAAGTGAAAGGAAGAAAGGAAAAGAAAAGTTATAAGGAAGGTAATATTTCTGCGATCCACATAGCAGAATGTGAAAAGCGGAAAAGAAAGGTTAAGTGGTAAAGGAGTTAAGATTTTTCGTGACCCAGATAGTGAAAGGAGGAAACTAAAAAGGAAAAGGTTAAGTAGTTAAATGAAAACCTTTCCAGGATTTGCGATCCGTATGGTGGAATGCAAAAAGTGGAAAGGAGGGAATAAATAGATCCCATTGCATGATAGCGTCCGACTTCTATAGTCCACATCGGAAGACAGAAAGGTAGAATGTGAAAGGAGGAAGTGTGGATGAATGATTCAATGGATGTTAGGATTCTTTTTTTGAAGTTTGCAGCAAAAGGCAGAAGGTGGAAGGGAATAATGCATAAAGCAGAAGTCGAAAGGGTTAATTCATTGTGGTAACGACTTTTCTGGGTGTAGAAGTGGTTTTAATTATGAAATTTAATGTTGCTTATTTTTAATAGATTAAGGTCAAATGTTTATACAGATTATAACCAAAATTCATGTGAAGGAAATTATACTTAACTTTTTTTATGTGTTTTTTAACAGGTTATTTGGGTATGTTACAAACAGTATTAGAGCCATAGGTTTCAACCCTGTCGTCATTTGGGGAACATCTAGTTCCGTTGCATTTTGGAAAAAAAATTTGTTCTAAAAATTTGTGTTGGAATGTTTTGTGTACTTAGGGAATTGTTCTGTAATAGGGTACATAAATGGCCGCACAAAATGAACATGAGTACCTACTTGAAGAAGGTAAACCAATACCTCAACCAACGCAGCCAGAACCAGAGATTTATGAAGCTATCCAGTTACTTGAAATCCTTAAGAATATGATAGTGGAATTACAGAGCTTCAAAGCAAAAAATGAACATGTGAAAAGGGCTCATGAAAAACAATAGGAGCTCAATGAAATATTATTGCAAAACTTGCAGGAGAGGAAAAATAGAGAAAAACCTCTAGCAGAAGACGAGATGGACCCAAAAGTTGGGAACAGTGCCAAAAGAAAAGGCAGTTCCTCCCAAGAAACTCAAAAATATGGAAATCAACTGCAGACAGCGGGTAAGAGAAAAGTGGACCACCTGGAAGAAGAACTTAAGAAAATTAAACCCACTATTTTTTATGGAGAATCAAGGAGTGGAGAAGAAGTAGAAGCTTGGTTGATGGATATTAAAAATTACTTTTAGATATACAACTTTTTATATTTTAACATTTAAGCTATATGATCTTAGAATCTTATCTAAGAGAATAACAAGCACAACAATCAATCACAAGAGCCAATGAACACAAAGATTTTTCTCGGGGAAACCATAAAGGACAAAACCCCACAACTTCCTCAGAGATAGAATCAACACCAAAAGTAAAACCCAAAGATACAAAGATGATATCGCGACAGCAATAGTCTCTTTCTCTCTCTTGTCCCAGCTTCTTCTCTCTCTCTCAGTTATGCGCTACAACTGAGTGTGTGTGTTTGTATGATAAATAGAGAGGCTCACTCTTTATTTATAATAATTCTTGACTTGACATTAACTCATTAAGGCTGAATTCTCTAGGAGAGTATAATAACCCTGGTGCCTCGCAACTGTGGGGAATTTAACCCTTGAACAATAAGGAGGGTTACCCTCAATGAGTTTACATGACTTGTTTACTTTATTGATTCTCCTGATAGGATCATCAAGGTATGAAATGACACAATTACATCATTGATACTCCCAATAGGGACATTGGGGTATAATATACAAGTGAATACATTCCAAAGTTACAAATACATCAACACTCCCTCTTAACTAGGAAGGTATTATCTCGACACAATTTATTAGCACAAGTCTCCTTCTCTGGGTCATCATTGGATCATCATCAAGTCCTCATCATCAAGTCCTCATTATCAAGTCATCATCATCAAGTCTGGATCATCATTGGATCATCATCAAGTTTGGATCATCACTAGATCATCATCAAGTTTGAATCATCACTGGATCATCATTACTTCTTCCGCTATCTCGAACAAATGGTGTTATCTCTCAATTCTACTCATCACATGAAGTTCTACAAAGCCAACCCTTTTTCATGCTAGTTGTAGGCTTAGCCTCCATGTAGGTATTCATTGTCTTCAACACTTATATCTGACCATGGAATGAACCATGTCAGAAAGGCCCAGCCAACACTTACATCTGACCATGGGAGGAACACATACAAAACCCATGTTAGAAAGGCCCATCACTCACATCCGACCTCATATTGTGAGAAAGGCTTTGCACTTACATCCAACCTCATCTTGTCAGAAAGGATTTGCACTTACATCTGACCTCATCTTGTTAGAAAGGATCTGCACTTACATCCGACCTCATCTTGTTAGAAAGGCTCTGCACTTACATCTGATCATGTGGGAACACATCCCACAATCACATCAAAATGGATCTGCACTTATATCTGATCATGTGGGAACAAATCCCGTAATCACATCAGAATGGCTCTGCAATGATCATGTGGGAACACATCCCACAATCACATTATAATGTTTCTAAACTGATCATTTGGGAACACATCCCACAATCACATCAGAATGTATCTACACTGATCATGTGGGAACACATCCCACAATCACATCAGAGTATCTCTGCACTTACATATGACCATGTGGATCCCAACCTTCCACCATGTTAGAAAGGCTAACAGACACATCAATTCCCTTTGGAGTGAACCTCGATCTCGAGAACACCAAGCTTCTCCCTGAAGTACTCAAACTTCACTCTAGCTAATGGTTTGGTCAACGCATCAGTTATCTGCTCGTCCATCAAAACATATTGGAGCTTCACTGCTCCTCTCTGCACCATATCCTTGATATAGTGATATTTGATCTTAATATGCTTCCACTTGTCATGGAACACTGGGTTCTCGGACAAATTCACACAACTCTGGTTGTCACAATATATACAAGTAGCATACAGATGGAGATCAAATAAGTCAGATAGTATCTTTCTCATCCAAACTGCCTCATAACTAGCTGGACAAGCTGCAACATACTCTATTTTGGCTCTACTCAGTGCTACACAGGATTGCTTCCTTCTAAACTAGGAGATCACACCTGATCCCATACTAAAGCAACACCATGAAGTTCTCTTCCTATCAATGGAACTTCCTTCCCAATCCGAATCCACATAACCTTCCAGGTTAATCTTATGATTTTCCTCATACTTGAGCCCATAATCAACTGTACCCTTTAGGTACCTCAGAATATGCTTTGCAGCAATCAGGTGAACATGTCACAGATCTGTTAGGAACTGGCTCAATGTGTTCACAGCAAAACAAATATCTGGTCTTGCATTCATCAGGTACATCAAGGACCCAATCATCTGACGATACATCATAGCATCGGCCGACTCTGATGAAGCATTACTCAATAGCTTCATATTCGATGCCATAGGTGTGGTCATGGCCTTGCAGTCCATCATTCCAAATATCTTCAGGATCTCCACCGCATAATTCCCTTGTCCTAGGGAGATTCCATCCACATTCCGCCACGCCTCCATGCCTAGAAAGTAATGCATCATACCCAAGTCCTTCATCTCAAACTCAGCAGCTAGCTTCCTCTTCATGTCAGCAATCAACCCATTTGTACCTGTTAAAAACAGGTCATCTACATATAGTAGGAGCATCATTGGGTTCCCTTCTTCAACCTTGTAGTAAAGGTTGGAATCTGCTTTACTTTTGGTAAAGCCCAAACTAGTCAGGAAGCTATCAATTCTGGTGTACCACGCTTGAAGTGGCTGTTTCAAACCGTACAGGGATTTATTCAATTTACACACGAGTAATGCTATCATGTGTCTCAAATCCGAGTGGTTGCTCCACATATACTTCCTCATCTACTACACCATTCAAGAAAGTTGTCTTGACATCCATCTGGTGTACTTTCCATTTCATTACTGCAGCTAAATCAAGTACTGATCTGATGGAAGTATATCTGGCTACATGTGTAAAATTATCTTCATAATCTATCCCTTCTTTCTGGGAGAATCCATGAGCCACAAATCTTGCTTTATATTTCTCTATGCTACCATCTGCAGCATGCTTGATCTTATATATCGATTTAGAAGTCACAACAGACTTCCCCTCTGGTCTTGGGACAACATCCCAAACATTATTCTTCATGGTTGATTGATACTCCTTGATCATAGCATCCTTCCATTCTTTCTTTTCTGCTGCTTCTTCATAGTTGGAAGGTTCTTTATAGATGATGTAACATAATAGGACTACATATCCGGAGTAGGACCTAGTTCTCTTCGTTTATCTATACATTTCTTATGGAGACCCATATCTCTCTGCACCTTGGATAGCCTCTTGTACCCATGCATTTGTCCTCTTATGAGGATTCTTCTCCTGAGGTGGATCTACAGGTTCTTGAGGTTCTTCTATTTCTCAATATTCTTCTGGATTTGCTTCATCCATGGTTGTATATGGGATCCTGGGTATTTCAGTTTCTTCAGGATCTTCAACTAGTCTCTTCCTGGATTTGTTGTAAGTTGTGTCTTCATCAAATGTTACATCTTTGCTAATGTCGATCTTCTTGAATCCTAGGAAGTATATTCTGTAAGCCTTCGATATTTTAGAGTATCCCACAAATATACCCTTCTTTCCTGAAGGATCTAACTTTGTCCTCTTTTCTTTTGGAATGTGTATGTACACTGGACAGCCAAATATTCTGATATGAATGACTTCTAGTTTCTTGTCGAAAAACAAGTCTTCAGGTGTCTTTTTCTTGAGTACTCTATGTGGAGTACAGTTCTGTACATACACAATTGTCCTAGAAGCTTCTTCCCATAGATGCATAGGAAGATCTTGATCATGGATCATTTCCTTTGTTGCTTCCATGATTGTTCTATTCTTTCTTTCTGCAACCCCATTTTGTTATGGATTATATGGAGTGGTCAACTCCCTCTTAATCCCTGAATCTATGCATAATTTCTTGAATTCATTTGATGTGAATTCTCCACCATTGTCTGATCAATAAATATTAATCTTCTTCTCTGTGTGGTTTTTGATCAAGGCTTTGAATTCCTTGAACTTGCTGAATACTTCATCTTTGTTCTTCATGAAGTATATCCATGTCTTCCTAGAAAAATCATCAATGAAAGAAACATAGTATACATACATGCTTAATAAACTGGATGACATCGGACTGCATACATCGGAGCGAATGATTTCCAATATTCCTTTAGCCTCTATTTCGCTACTTGGAAATGTCTTCTTTGTGTTCTTTCCTTTCACACATCCCTTGCATACTCCTTCATGTTTTTCCTGCATTTCTGGAAGACCTTCAACAATGTTTCTAGCAAGTGGTAGTTCCCTATAGTGCACATCTGCAAGCCTTCCATGCCAAAGTTCATTTGGTTCTACTGAGTCATGAACCAAAGTTTGTTTTGGTTGGCCCTTTAATCTGTATAGTCCTCCCTCTTATTCTCCAATTACTACTGCATCGTCAATAGTCTTTCCTTTTGGCCACATGAGGAGTTGGCCATCTATAAATGCAACTCTTATGCCTTTTACATCTAATGCAGAGATGGAGAGAAGGTTCTTCTTTAGTCCTGGTACAAATAGGACATCCTTCATTTTCATAGAATTTCCAGAGTCTAATTTGTAGGAGGATTGTCCACTACCTTTTATTGGATACTGGTAGTCATCCCCAAGTTTCACCTTGTGGGGTGATTCATGTTCTGATAGTTTCACAAAGGATTCCTTAAATCCTTTCATGTGTTTGGAAGCCCCACTGTCAATAAGCCAATCATTGCTTCCATGTGTGACAGTTCTCGTGAGGGCAGAGATCAACACATATTCTTCATCACTTGAAGAAACATCACTGTATTGTTTAATTCTCTTCTTGGAAAGCTCATCATCTTCTGCAGCATAAGCATGATGTCTTTTCTTGTTTCCCTTCCACTTGTGAGATCTATATTTTTTTCTAGGAAAATCTCTTGCAAGATGTCCTCTTTCATCACATGTATAGCAAATGAACTTAGACAAATCTTTGTTAGATTTTCTAGTGTTATTCTTCTGGCAAGAGTGCTTACCTCTGTGATGGTCTGTTTTGATTTTATTGGGTTGCATTTGTTAGGATTATTAATCCTCCCTTGTCCAAATTTGGTCATATGTCTAAATCGGGAGTCATGTCTAAATCGGGAGTCCATCCAGTCTATTTATAGTCATTAGTACCATTGGTTAAACTTGACCTATTTGGGGCACATGTTTCAGTTACCAAAGTGTGGGGAACACTAATTGAGGCTCACTGACACTTATTGCACTTGATTTCATAAGTTTAGGAGTCTCCTAGATCAATCCCTACAATTTAGGAAGCAACTGGGAGTGCTGAAACCAACCAAGGTCAGTTCACTTCAGTTAATGACTAGTCAAGCCAAGTTAGGAGTTAGTTACATTCAGTTCTAGCTCTCTACATTCAGTTAAATAATGGTTTAATTAATTGCACACATGTGGGGCGTTTTTCTCACCTACCACAGTCAGTTAACCATTATTTAATACTAAATGTAACAATTGGTTGTGTTTTAGAACTCCGGTTATGATTTAGACAAGGACAGTTAACTACTGGGTCCTTAATTTCAGTTGATGACTAGTCCAGCCAAGTTAGGATTCAGTTACATTTAGTTAAATAATGGTTTAATTAATTGCACACATGTGGGGCGCTTTTCTCACCTACCACAGTCAGTTAGCCATTATTTAATACTAAATGTAACAGTTGGTTGTGTTTTAGAACTCCGATTGTGATTTAGACAAGTCTTGGTTACCTACAGTCAAGTAGAGTCATCAATTCGAACTTCCTCATGTGGATTCGAATTGCTTGTGGCTATTAAATCCATTTTACATTATTGTAATTATTATCTGGATTACTTTTTTGATTAATGAAAGCATTCACAGCTGCAAGCCTTTTGCACTGTTTCATTCTTCAATGGCTAAGTAAATTGTGAGATCTTCTTTGTGAGTTGTCTGTTTGTCTACAGATCTATATGCTCAAATTTAACATGGTATCAGAGCCTCGACGGACAAGGAACTTCTCCTCCTCGGATCTCCTACTGGATCATTTTTTTGTTTTGCAGGTACAACTTCGAAATGAATTCATCAGTTCCTCTTCTCACCCGATCCTCAGACTATTTTGAATGGAAGGTGAAGATGATTGGATTTCTGCATAGACAAAAACTCTTTTGGGTGTCTGATGGATTCGGTAGAAATTCCTTTGAGAGTGACAATGACTGGGTAAAGGCAAAGGATAAAGCTTTTGAAATAATGGAACTGGCTCTTTCTCCTAGCATGCGCTACCACAGTAGATCTATTAAATATCCAAAGGAACTCTAGGAAAGATTGGACAGAACCTTTGGAAGCACATGGAGCACATCCAACACCACAAGCATCCTTGATCCTAAAAGCTCGGCCTCCACTCTCTTTGATGAAGTTGTTCAAGATGAAGAAGAAGCGGAAACTTCTACACAGACAATTCGAATTGAAGACAGTCTCCATGCAGTGACTCCTTCTCCTGATGCTCTGGAAGTTCATGAGATCTCTGATATATCATATTCTCATATTGATAAAGCAAAAGAAGACATTCAAATCTCTGATATTGAAGAAAAATTCTGCTGCACTTCCATACAAACATTCACCGGTGATTTTCCTTTAAATTCTGTGCAAAATTTACTAGTAATTGCTTCCGAAAGTGAAGAGAAATTTGATTTTTATTCCTCTAATGTTGCTGCTGGTGTGAAAATATGTGATACCTTGGATATTTTGGAAGAAATATCAGATTACCAGAGTTATCCATTCGCTCCCCATGATCAAGTTTTTCTAGCAAATTCCTGCAGGATTGCATGCACCAAAATTCAGAATTTTGAAGAAGAAGAAAGCTGTGCATCCACCGTCTCGGTTAACCATTTACTTGAATCTGATATTAACCTTATTGGATCTGATATGATCTTATTTAGATTTGATCTGATATTTCTTGGTTTAATATATCAAATTCATAATCTTTCAGTACCGCTTGTAGCTATTCTCATCAACGGTGTGAAGAAACAAGTACCGCAAGTCTCCTACAAAACTGCTGCTGGGGATTTGATTCCATTTCACAGTTTTAGATATGTTTTGAACCTGTTTAGATATGATTTAATTTCTGATCTAATACTATTTGGTTCATATTTTAAAATTCAAAAGCATTAAGTCATGCTTGTAGCTGCTCTCACCAATTCCGGTGTGAAAAATCAAGTACCGCACTTTCTCTTCAAAACTGCTGATGGGGATTTGGTGTTAGTTTCCTCATATGAGGTTGCTGATATTTTATTATGTGATTAATTATCTATTTTAGAAGCTATATCAGACTATGGAGCTCCATCATTGGCTCTCAACAGTCCCAGTGCTTCTCTACCATTGATCACATGCTCATCTTCTCACAAAACTAGTAAAGAGGAATATTTTCTGCATCCGCCTGGACACCTGCTCTTAACACTTGGGGCTGTTATTACCACTCATGGTTTTCTATTCATGGCTGCAACATATCAGTTTCTTGAGTGTTCTTCACATTCTATGAATTCTCAAGAACCTTTCCTCACTTTTCAGTTGACTTCAGTTGCTCTACATGGGTCCAGTCTTCATCCGGCAGCTGTCTATATTTCTGATTTAGTTGAGCATATCATTCTTCTTCCAAAGAGGAAGATTCCTCCAGAAATATGATGGAGAGGTTCACATGCCAAGCCCCAGGATACCTGTGCACAGAAGAACCAGATTGATCCCGATTCTACCTGCTTAATTAGAAGGGTTTTTTTTTCCCATGTGGTTTTCCCCCAAGCACCTTATTTTTGGGTAGTTACTTTACTTTACTTGATGTAATGGGTGACCTATGGTCTTAGTTACCAGGGACCACAGTTTGTCCAAGTTAGCATTCAGGGGGGGTGTTAGGATTATTAATCTTCCCTTGTCCAAATTTGGTCATATGTCTAAATCGGGAGTCATGTCTAAATCGGGAGTCCATCCAGTCTATTTATAGTCATTAGTACCATTGGTTAAACTTGACCTAATTGGGGCACATGTTTCAGTTACCAAAGTGTGGGGAACACTAATTGAGGCTCACTGCCACTTATTGCACTTGATTGCATAAGTTTAGGAGTCTCCTAGATCAATCCCTACAATTTAGGAAGCAACTGGGAGTGCCGAAACCAACCAAGGTCAGTTAACTTCAGTTGATGACTAGTCAAGCCAAGTTAGGATTCAGTTACATTCAGTTAAATAATGGTTTAATTAATTGCACACATGTGGGGCGCTTTTCTCACCTACCACAGTCAGTTAACCATTATTTAATACTAAATGTAACAGTTGGTTGTGTTTTAGAACTCCAATTGTGATTTAGACAAGTCTTGGTTACCTACAGTCAAGTAGAGTCATCAATTCGAACTTCCTCACGTGGATTCGAATTGCTTGTGGCTATTAAATCCATTTTACATTATTGTAATTATTATCTGGATTACTTTTTTTATTAATGAAAGCATTCACAACTGCAAGCCTTTTGCACTGTTTCATTCTTCAATGGCTAAGTAAATTGTGAGATCTTCTTTGTGAGTTGTGTGTTTTTCTACAGATCTATATGCTCAAATTTAACAGTATTATGAGAGCTTGATCTTGACTTCCCATATTTTCTTCTTGAGCTAATATTTGAGCTTCTTCTTGTGAGAACTCTTCCCACAATATTCTAAACTTGACTAGCTTCTCTCTAGAACAATCCCTTGAATGAAAGAGCCCCATGCCTTAGGGAGACCATTCAAGGTGGTCATCATAATTTCTGCATTCTCTACTTCTTCATTTACAACTTCAAGTTGTTCCTTGATCTGAGAGACCCTTGTAAAGTAATACTAGATGGTCTCTGCATTTTGGATCTTTACATTCTTCAATTGGTTTCTCGGAGTCATCTTCTGATTTATGTTCTTCCCTTCAAATAACTTGGTCAGGGCATCAAACATCTCTTTAGGTGTCTTCGGGGAGGACACTTGAGGTATGAGATGATCCTTAATTGAATCAGAAATAATCCTTTTAGCCATGACCAATTTATTTTTGTGTAATTCCTTAGCCTCATCTCCCTTTGGAACTGGAACTTCTCCACTTATGTAGGAGTCCAATTCATTTTCTTCCAAGACTAGGGAGATACTATACTTCCAGGCTTGGAAGTTATCATCTCCCTCAATATTTTCATCAAGCTTGGTATTATGAGACATATTAACAGAGAACCTCAAATGGAAATGCAAAAGATTTAGATCTTACCAGGTTAAGATGTCAAAACTGGATCTGGAGCTGAATTTCTGTAGAGCTGGTTTTATGGTTCAGGAGAAGATTTAGGGTTTGACTTTCCCGGAGTTCTACCCAACCAAAAGCTTTGATCTTGATCTCTAAACTTTTATTTCGGGGAGGAGATCAATCTAGGCATGAGATCATTAAAAAATTCCACTTCTGTGGAAATCCCTAATTTCCTGTAGTAGTGTCGAGTCAAAAAATGAAAATGCTCAGAATCAAATTCTGCTTGGACAAAAAGATGCTCCCTAGAGAGGAGAGTTATCCTAGCCTGCTTTTTCTAAAAATCTGTGGAGAGAGATCTAAAATGTAGGAATCCTTAGATTCAGTAGCTCTACAGTGTCTTCTTCTCAATTTAGCTCTGATACCATGTTAGATTTTAACATTTAAGCTATATGATATTAATATCTTATCTAAGAGAATAACAAGCACATCAATCAATCACAAGAGACAATGAACACAAATATTTTCCTCAGGGAAACCATAAAAAAACCCCGCACCTTCCTCAGAGATAGAATCAATACCAAAATTAAAACCGAAAGATGCAAAGATGATCTCCCAACAGTAGTAATCTCTCTCTCTCTTGTCCCAGCTGTTGGGCTATAGGGCAGACCCGGGTTTATACCATTGACTTCGCACCAACAAAAGACCCACAGTGTTGGCCCTTTCGGCAACAACCTGCGAGCAGGTTGCAGTCTCACCCGAAACAGCTATGGGATGCCGCAAAATCAGGTTTTTGCAAGCAAAAGAGGGATATTACTGTACCTTTAGCCTTTAATAATCTATAGTCATATAACACAAAGTTCGAACATTCACATATATAACTTCGCAGCTAAATACACAGACAATGACTTGCGTAACCCTTTACTGGGAATTCACAGCGAAGTTATTTAGTTAGCAGTGATCTTATTTATCAGATATATATTTATCAATGCATGAGAAAACATAACAGAAACAACACAAAGAACCACAACACCAGATATAACGTGGTTCACCCCTAGTGTAGGGGCTACGTCCACAAGACTGTGTTTTATTCCACTCTTTACTAAAATCACAGTTCTGATCTACGCACTCAGCTGCAGATCCTTTCAAGTCCTTAAAGCCACGCACACAGCTGCAGGCCTCTACGCACACAGCTGCAGATTTCCTTAATCACCCAAAACCCTCTGCGTACACAGCTACAAAGGTCTTCTACGCACACAGCTGGTACTTAACCTTCTTACTTACAATCCTTAGCTTCGCATCAATTCATCTTACATCAAAAAGCCTAAACTAACTTCTTTACAAGAGTGCTTATTTATAATGCACTTATTACAAAACCATGGGCACCCCGAACCCTAAACCCTGGACTTAAACCATGGGTTTATTACAAAAAGAAGGTTTTTACTTAACTCTGACACCCCTAAGACTGTTTTGAGTCATAACTCCGCTTACAATCTCCCGTAACTCCGTGGAGTTACCCATCCTAAGGACCGTTAGGGTGTGCGCCCCAACACTAGCTTCTTTTCTCTCTTTCTCTCTCTCAGTTATGTGCTACAACTGAGTGTGTGTCTGTATAATAAATAGAGAGGCTCACTCTCTATTTATATTAATTCCCGACTTGAATTTAACTCACTAGGGCCGACTTCTCTAGGAGAGTCTAATAACCCTAGTGCCCCGCAATTACGGGGACTTTAACCCTTGAACAATAAGGAGGGTTAACCTCAATGAATTTACATGACTTGTTTACTTAATTGATTCTCCCGATAGGATCATCGGGGTATGGAATGACACAATTACATCACTGATACTCCCAATAGGGAAATTGGGGTATAATATACAAGTGAATACATTCCGAAGTTACAAATACATCAACACAACTATTCCAACAACATGAAGGTAAGGATGGCAGTTTACATCATGAAAGGAAAGGCTAGTATTTGGTGGCAAGACCTAAATATATCCCATGAATTAAAGGAGAAGAAATTGGAATGATTAGATTTCAAGAAATTCTTCAAGAAAAAGTATTTTTCAGAAAGCTATTATGAAAGAAAGAACAAGGAATTTTATGAATTGAAACTTGGTCAGATGACCATGGAGGATCTTATCAATAAATATCTAGATCTGTTATGGTCTGTTCCGTACATTAAAGAAGAAAAGGTAAAAATCCAGTGATTCTTAAGCTTCCTGCCACAACCTTACAAAGATCGGATTGAATTTGATAACTCCAAGACGTTGGATGAAGTGTTAAGAAAATAAAGACTATGCTTTGAGTAGTATAAACAAAGGAATGACCTATCCAAAACTTGGAAGGACAAGAAGCAAGAAAAGTTCAATCAGCAGAAGAAGGGCTTCCAGCCACCACCCTTCAGGAACATGCTAGAGAATCATCAAGGAAATTCTACAATAGAAATGGACAGTTTCAATGTAGGGACAATAAACCGATGCAAATTGGACCAAAAGGCACTGCTAAACTCCTAAGGAACCTCTGAAGTGTTGGGAATGTGGAGGTCTGAACATACAAAGGAACTTCCCACTCCTCCATGAATCCAACAAGAATGTACACAACCTGCAAGAAGCTTCCACTGTGGGAGAAATTGGAATAATTTTCCACCGGATTAATGTATCTCTTGAAGATTGACAAGCAAATCATCAATGTGTAATAGTAGAGATTGAAGGTACTATTTATAACTGAAATCTATCTATATTTATTTATCTAGGAGCTACTTAAGTTACATCACTCCTAAAATGATGGAGAATTGTCATCTCAACAAGGTAAGACATGTAAGGCCTTGGTCATTCCAACTGACCACTAGAGAAAAAAAGAAGGTAACAGAGTTTGTTGCTAATTGTGAAATTTCAATACAAGATCATGTAACTAGGATCAACTTGAATGTGTTGCCTCTAGGGTCTTATGATATGATTATTGGCATGGAATGGTTAGAAAAGCATAAAGTAGTACTAAATTTATTTGATATAAAATTTACTTATGTAGCTAAAGATAAAATCGTTAGGAAGGTAAATGGTTTTAGTAAGCCTGTTTCTTTAAGGAAGATATCTTGCAATTAAGGAAGTGTTTGAGAAAGCGTTGTAAGCTCTATGTTGTAAATATTGTTGACCTAATCCTTAATGAAAACCCAACATCTGTAAGGGACCACCCGGTGTTAAATGAATTCATGGATGTGTTCCCAGAAGAGATACCTGGACTTCCGCCTCAAAGAGAAATGAATTTCTCTATTGAAATCATACCTAGGTTTGCTCCAACATTCAAAGTGCCATATCAAATGAGTATCCCTGATCTAACTAAAATAAAAATTAGTTATAATAACTACTAGATAAGGGTTATATCAGGCCTAGTGTATCACCTTGGGGAGCCCAATTTTATTTTTCAAGAAGAAGGATGGGACTTTTAGACTGCGCATAGACTACATACAACTAACTAAAGTGACCATCAAAAACAAATATCCTTTGTCGCGGATTAATGATCGATTCGATCAAGTAGGGGAAGAAAAAGTATTCTCCAAGTTGAATTTGAGATCTAGTTACCACCAAATCAAGATTAAGGGAGAAGATGCTAACAAAAAATCCTTTAGGAATTGATATGGGCATTGCGAATTCGTAGTAATTCCTTTCAGCTTGACCAATTTCCCTATATGTTTATGTGTATGATGAATAACATCTATAACAAGCACTTGGATCAATTCGTGTTGATTTTCATTGATGATATACTGATATACTGAAGGACAGAAGAAGAACATCAACAACACTTGAATATTGTACTATAGACCCTAAGAGACCACCAGTTGTATGCTAAATTCAAGAAGTGTGATTTATTCAAGAAATAAATTCAGTACTTAGGACATGTCATCTTAGAAAAAGGGATTGCGGTAGATCCATAGAAGATAAAAGAAATTATGGAATGGCCTATTCCTAAGGATGTCGTTGACATCTGATCTTTCATGGGACTCACTCGGTACTATTGAAGGTTCATCCAAGGTTTCTCAAGGATATCCTATCCTATTACTTCCTTACAAAGGAAGGGAGTAAATTTTGTATGGTCTATGAAGTGTCAGGAGAGCTTTGAAAACCTAAAAGGACTATTAACCATGGCCTCAATCCTGAAGGTTGTTGACCCCTATAAAGACTACACAGTATGTATTGATGCTAGAAAGAAAGGATTGGAGGGAGTACTATCTCAAGAAGGGAATATGGTATGTTATGAATCTTGCAAGTTGAAGAATTATGAATGAAATTATGTAGTTCATGATCTAGAATTGGCAGCAGTAGTGCATGCTTTAAAGATGTAGCGTCACTACCTGTTAGGGAAAAATTTCATTTTATTGACAGATAACACTTGCGTAAAGCATCTGTTTACTCATCCTGGAATCAATGGCATACAAGCTCGATGGATGGACTTCTTAAGTGAATTTGACTTTGAAGTGAAGCAAATCAAAGGTAAGGATAATAAAGTGGCTGATGCACCCAACCGAAGAACTCAGGAAGTGTATGAAATCACCATGAGTTAACTAGAAGGTGATCTGCTGAGAAAAATAAAAATGGCTAGCATCCATGATGTTGAATATGGAAATATACTGAATAAATTATTGAAAGATGAGGTAAACATGAATGAAACAGAGTTTAAAGTAGACCAGAAAGGATTAATTTGGTTTAAAGGTATATTATACATGCCTAAAGTTGTATATTTGAAATTGTTTGTTCTAAATGAATTGCACGGACCTCCTTATTCAGGGTACCCTGGTTACCAAAAGATGATAACAACCCTTAGGAAGCAATTCTTTTGGCTAAAATTAAAGGCATATCTAGTTGAGTACTGTTAACACCCAAAAATGGTTAACTACCTCATCTACCCCATTTCATGGCTCATTCGTCCATTTACCTACCATATTTCCCTGAAAATCCCACTAAAATCCT